>PNEQ01004307.1:0-24760 GCA_003012365.1 Medauroidea extradentata
GAGATGTAGTGATGTAGGAGGTGTTAATGTTGTTTTGTATCTGTGTTTGTATATGAGGGAGATGTAGTGATGTAGGATGTGTTGGTTGGTACACCTGGAGGTGTACGAGCAGAAGGACAGTTGAATAAACGTGATGCTGGAATAAAGATGTATACACAAGAGTCAGAGCGATTGCACTTAAATAACAGTACATAATACACCAACCAATATGGTTTCCAAAAAAAATTTAAACACAAAATCTGCTGCACTATCTCTGATAAACAACATTAGACAAGCTGTAGATCAAAACAAGATTGCCAGTGCCATCTTCATTGACCTATGCAAGGCGTTTGACATGGTCAACCACAAGATTTTACTTGATAAACTGGATTACTATGGAATACGAGGAATACCGTTGAAACTGATTGAATGTTACCTTACAGACAGAACTCAGAGGGTTATACTAGGTAGACAAAAAGTGATTTGAAACATATTACACTTGGAGTTCCTCAAGGTAGTGTATTAGGCCCAATTCTTATCATGTACTGGTACTTGAACAATATCAGCAATACATGGTGTTCCTATTCTATTTGCAGATGACACTGTGTTGTTATATAATCACAATATTACGCTTGATAATCTTATAAGATATATGCAAGAAGACTTAAACACTCTTGGTGAATATCTTAGGTTAAATAAACTGCCAAGTAATTCTAGTAAAACAAGCTACATAATTTTTTGCTCTCCCTGTTTACATTACAGAGATGACTTCACACTTAAAATTAATAATACACCCATTACCAGAGTTACTTCCATAAAGTACCTAGGTCTATATATAGAAGAACACTTAAAATGGAATGTACACATAAACAAAACAATCAATAAAATTCTACCCAATGTGGTAATATTACGTCACTTGACAAATATTCCTGAAAAAATAAAAAGCTCAGTATACAATGCATTTATAAACAGTCACCTTCAATACCTAAGTTCGGTGTGGGGCTATGCAAATAAGAAACATCTTAACCCATTACAACTTGTTCAAAACAGGGCCATCAGGTATATTTTTAACTTACCACACTTCACTCCAAGTAAGGAATTATATAGGTCAACAAAAATTCTCCCTATCAGATGTATCTATGAATTTAAATGTTATATTGTTTGTACATTCCCATTCAAATCATTCAGGCAATGTTGCTTCTATTCACTCTTATGACACTAGGCATAAAAGTGATAAATACCTACACTACATAAAAACTGAAATAGGAAGAAAAGCCAGTTGTTTTTATGGCTTTCAGCTTTTTAATGACTTACCTGATTCCTTGAAGTCAATTACCAACCCTAGACTATTTAAAAGTTTTTTAAAAAAGAACTGTATAACAAATTTATGTCATGGGAGAGAGTACTACAATACAATTAATGCCAGAAATCTGCCTAGAAGCACATGAACATGTCTTCAGTTGTATGTTAATCTGTTGTGCCCGCTTCTTAAGCAGACACCGTATACACAGGCTGCCAATCTTAGTTGAGTTGTATCAGACTAAGGCACACAGCTGCCTTTACACTCCCACCCATGAGTTAACGCTCAACATCACCAATACTAATACGCAACAGCTACAAGGTTCAAACTTACTAATAACATAAAGGCAACATATAAATAGCAGAGAATGTATTACAATATCAAAGCAGGTACATAGAGCAGTTACAATCAATACGGCGATGGCGTCAAACTGGGCATGACCCAAGAACAATAATCAAAGCTGTTATCAAATGGCGAAACTAAATTAGAACAAAGATTACTTAAGTGTGCATGAGCTAACATATCAGCTCTTCATCACCAAATTAATATAAGCAGAGAAACACATCCCGCTTGTGCTATGCTCGCGCTCGCGACGACACAACCCTGATTACCAAACTCAACGAAAGAACAAACAGAATAAAACCGAACAAGAATAGAAAACTGAAAGCAGGAAATGAAACAAGAAAACTATAAACTTACCAAGCACACGTCAAGGAGTGTCGCCGCGGTCGCGAGCCCACACAACTACCCTCGAACCGGGCCGGGAGAAGACTAACAGTCCAGCGCACACGCTCCAGCCAACTCAGCTGGCGCGGAGGGGAAGGAGGGAGCACACGAGCATTGCCGACTAGGGCCGATCGTTATTGTACTGATTGCAGTGTTTTTATTTTATTGTTAATTATTTTGTTTTCCTATTATAGTACCCACAGAATATTCTTTTAGTTTCTATATAGATGTTGTAATACTTCCCAGGCAAACTGTAAATGTATTAAAATTGAATTATTAAACTACCCTCACATTACATTATAGTAAGTAAATTGGCAATGAGTGTAGATTTAATCTTTTGTACATATTCCTCTACTGGTTCTGTAATCACATTGGTCATTAAATAGAACATTTAATGTTTTCAGAAAAGTTATGTAAAACAAGTTACTGTCTGTCCTTTAATAATTGTAAGTTGTCAGTATTTATTTCCTGCACATTCTACTTTGTAATTAGGTGCACTCTAGTATGTAGCTATCCTTACAATTTGATTCGTAGTTTGCTAACGCGACGTTGCCATTTGCTTCCTACTAAAAAATACGAACGGGATACGAAACAAAAGCGGGAGAAAAAATTAGAAAGCGGGAGGGCGGGAGAATGAACAAACAGTCGAAAGTCTCCCGTCTAAAGCGGGAGACTTGGCAGGTATGTGTTATGCATTTCCAAGAAAAAACTACTTACAAGACAGTATACAAAACTGATGAGAAATAAAACACATTTCAATGTTTACTTTCAAATACATTTACTTGTTGTTTAGTTTTATCATTGGTTCCTGTGAATATTGGCACTTTGTATTGCATTATTATAGAATGAGTCAGGATAGAGTGCATTAACTTTGTTTGGTACATAATAGCTTACAACAATAAAGTAATAACTGCTGCAACAGCATGGCACTGCTTTGGTACTAACCCTAGCTTGAATGAACTTCTTGTTACTAGCTGAGTTTATACTGTGTCTGTTTCATGATTTGTCTCCATTTTCACCATTAGTTATTGTTTCTTCTCTAAGTTTGGCTCAACAGTGTATACTGAAGCACTCCTACAAGCTGCAGATCCAGGGCCTCCCCTCTTCCCCCTTTGACCCATTGTCATTTTACACCTTAAAAACTAATTTTTTCTGTTGGAAAATCCCCTGGACCCCCCTTCTCTGAAGGGTGTGGGCATAGCTACTACTTAAGGAATGACACCCCCTCCCCCCAACCAAGAGTTACCGGTAGATCCGCAGAACACACAGAAATGTGAAACTAAAGTATTCAGAATAGTGTTATTAATAATAAGCATTCAGTAGAACTGTGTTACAATGTTCACTTACGTTTTTATGATGCAAGGTCACTTTCATTTGGCCCCTTAAATTGTTTTATAATAGGATATTACCCTCTTATAGTGTTTTCCTATTTATAAATAATATGTCCCCTGAGAAACATAACAGGGTAACTAAGATGATGATGAATGTGGAGATGAAAGACAAGTAAAGCAATTGCTTGAGAAAATTGCATCATTGTGTAGAGTAATAAATGTTCTTCATGAAGAATTTTAATTGACTTGCGAATGCAGAAGCAGTAATGCTGCAAATGTAAACATGTGGTTGGAAGTTGCATAAAGTCGAAATAATAACAGAGGAAAAAGGATACATTTCTATATTCCCGTATAAAACAGGTATGGAATGCTGCGAAACGAAAACCACAAAATGAGTCCTAGTTGTTTCAACTAAAAACATGAAAAGTGTTGGCATCAAGAAACACACCAATAAGGTTACAAAAATACAAAGTGCTAAAAAACAATAAACAGATATCCATCATGATCTACACAGACAAGCGAGGATAGGAGCTCATGGGACAAATTAACGGACAAAATATACCTAAATATTCAAGCTCAAGGTATGGTTCAACTAAGAGCAACCATCTCAAAAGTAGTAAAGGAAACCAAAGAAGATAGTGAAATATTATATAAGACAAGGTAATAATCTGTGCTGGTGGAAATGATGTCTCAAAAAACAAAGTGAAAAAATGTGATGAGATGAAATTTTGAAATACATTTAATAAATCATGCTAATGCTACCATCTGTAGCACAGACCTGAGGTAAGACTTGGAAGATAGCTCTTGTGATGGTACATAAATCAGGAAAATCAATTGAATTAATTGAATCTCTTTGTAAAGGGTTCAGTGATACACATGTCACTTACGTTCATAGATTACATGAGCCAAGCACATTCCTAAAATGGAAAGAAAAGAGAGGGTTGCTGCTAATATTGCAAGTTGGCCTATTTATTTGGTATAGGAAATAACACAATGATTCACTTACCTAAAGCTCAAGGTACGTAATGAGCCCACAACACAAGTCTATTAGCTACCTTCTGCACAGTAAATGTCCAAGACCAGATTATATAAAAATAAACAATTACACTAAAAAGAACACAACAGAAAAATACTTTCAAACAAGTATCCATAGTTATAAAATTAAATATATAAGACATACCACCTAAACATAAAAGTGACAGAACATACCTATTTATCTAGAGTAGAGATTCTGAACACTAATGTTCAAATTCCAAAGCACTAGCAAACTAGGAAATACTACATCACCAAATAACAACAACACCACCACATACCTCAACAGCACCAGAGGCTTGAGTACGAACATTATACATTGCAAGTTTAAATTTGTTGAGGAGCTATTTTCTCTGTGTTCACCACATTCAGAACTTGGCTGAGTAAGAAAGCCTCATATTTTGCTACCACACTGCAATTTTCAGAGTTTAATGGCGTTGCAGCGGTAGCGAATGCAAGTCTTGAGTACTTATGCATGTTGCATGTGGTTGTCACAGCTTCTACAAGGAAAATGGCTGGTGATACAAACAAAATACGTCGGCAGCAAACAATTGCTTTAAAAAACTGTCTGATTTGATTTTTGTGGAATAGTTATGTTGTTTGAGTCAAATTTAGATCAAAAATACTACTGAGCCCATAGCTCTGCACTCTTAACTATCCCCAATCATTAATCTGTGTGTTAAATTATCTAGGTTATGGAGGCTAGGAGGAATCAAAATATTCACGTATTGAATGACACTAGTGGCCGACAGCAGAACTACGTAGCCTGTTGATGCTTTTGTAGTAACCAGATGACGCAGGGGTGTATAAGATCAATATTACAAACGTAACAATAATTGTAAGGTTATATTTAAATTTGTCTCATGTACTTATAATGCCACTATAGTTCACAGTACAGCCTTTAATAGATAAAATATTTTTGTTGAAACAAAAACACATGCTGCTATTGTTTTTCATCGCAAACACAATATTTTGTTTTGTGAAACATCTGTAGATTTGTAAATCAGTGTTCCTTATTAAAACAGAATTCTCCATGAGCTCAATAATTGTAGTAATGAGACAGGAATCATTATGAGAAATATTCATTGCTGTGGCCAACACTACAACAATTTTTTTAAACAAACTATCAGTATATATGTAAAACAGTTATGTATTTTATTACCACGTAAGTATCCAAGAGTCAAAAATTAGTAGCAAAGCGACAGTAACCATAATGAGAAATCACGTTTCCAACACATTAGCAAAATACTAGCACAACAATTGTGTACGTTAGGTTTCTTAAATATTGACGTTCTAGAGATTCGTTAACCCAGCGGCTTCGCGGAAATGTAACGAAACATGCTCCGCAAAAGGGTTTGTACTCACTATTTGTGGTACGTATTTCCTTAGCATTCAGCACATATCGAACTTCCAGGACGAGTCCATATTCGGGGCACATGAACTACAACATAAACAACTGCAACAATGCAATCAATGATTAAACAATTTTACAGTAGATCAGATAAAACTAAAACACAATAGAAGTAGTGCAGGTTTTGTTTATGAAAGTTTGAAAGATGCACGATAATGTACACGAAACAAATATTTCTTTCCAATAATTACATTTTCTTTCATTTATTTCAATTCACATCTATTTAATGTCCCTAATACTAGAATAATATTAAAGTATATTCAGTTGAAAGTATTATTTATGTTATAGTAAAAAATTTCCTTAAACAGGCATAGTGTTTTGTGTTTTTAACAGAATTTTTAAAGCAAGTGTGGTGTAGGCTAGGTTGGCAGATGAGGAGTGAGCGCGAGACAAGGCGGGAAATGTAGTTGTCCGAAGCGGCCATAAATACTGAGTGTGGTAGTTATGTTATACGGATAGCAAGCATATATCAAGTAATAAAGTAGATAACACTACAGCAAGGGACTTTTAAACTAAAAAATTATTCTCAACTACAATTCAAAATGTCTATTAATTCCCCGAAATGTTCAGAAAGTTACACCACTTGCTTAGTCTACGTAGAAAAAAAATTTCAACTCAAAACATTTACCAGTAATCCAAATTGAGTTTGCTTGTGCTCAATAAGTGAAACAAGAAATTGTTTGCATTCCTATTGCAACCAGGCTTACCGTTGGTGGCAAGATGGCGCTGAGTAAAGAACAGGATACTTGTGCCTGCTGCGAAAAACGTCTTTCAACGAGTGACGGTAGTATACAATGTAATAGGAAGTCCAAAAAGTGGTTGAGAAGAATGTGTGCAAACTTATCGAAAAACGAGCTACAGAAGAGACATCAAAATAAGGCAATCAAATGGTACCGTGGAAAGTGCGACGATGACGCAGATAGTGAAGGAGATGTAATGGGTGAAACTGACTCAAATGTGTCAACAAATGGTGGAAATGAACTGAAAATAATACTTCAGAAGCTCAACAAGCTAGACGTTATGGCTACAGAACAGGTAAAATTACGAGAAAGCGTGGAATTCTGTTCCAACCGCTTTGACAAAATGACGAACGAACTTAATGGAACCAAACAAAGAATGGAACAGGTTCTAACTGAAAACAAAAACATCAAGGGTAAATTGGAGCTGTTACACGATCAAAATAAGAACCAGAAACGGGAATTGGATGATCTGAAACGTGAAAATGAAGATCTGCAACAGTATTTTCGACTGAACAACCTTGAGCTGCACGGTATTCTAACAACATAGAGTGAAAGTGTACCAGAAATTGTAATACAAACGCCATCGGCCCTAGGAGTAGAAGTCACAAGGAGCGACACTGATGCTTGTCACAGACTAAAAAAAAAAAAAAAAAAAAAAAAAAAAAAAAAAAAAAAAAAAAAAAAAAAAAAAAAAAAAAAAAAAAAAAAAAAAAAAAAAAAAAAAAAACAATATTACCGTCACCGATAATTGTCAAGTTTGTTAGTCGGCTAAAAAAGGAATCTGTAATACAAACTAAGAAAAATCACAGCAACTTAACAACAGCGGACATAAACACAAACATGACCAATATAACCACCAGGCCTATCTATGTTAATGAAAACTTAACCCAGCACGAGAAGTCACTACACAAGAAGCTCAGGGATCTCAAAAGAAACGGTCTAAAATTTGTGTGGATCAACAATGGTTGCCTCTTTGCCAAAATTGATGAGACGGTGAGAACCTTCAAAATAAAACAAGAGGAAGACGTAACGCAAGTCAAAGAAATTTTACGTAGGCAAGATGGTACCACTTCCTTGAATAACAAATGATGCACACATCAGAAGCAGACGTTCATGAAGAAATATTCTGTGTCAAGGAAAACAAGTTTCCACAAATAAAAGACTATTGTGAAATTGTAAATAGGTCTAGTTCGCAAAAAAGTGTATTTAATTTAGCTGTAAGAATAGTTTATTTTAATGCTAGGAGTCTAAGAAACAAATAGGATGAAGTTGAAATGTTGCACTCAACTATAGGCGATATAGATGTTATAGCCATAACAGAAAGTTGGATCAAAAGTGATGAGTCAAAATACTACAATGTTGAAGGATATGAAAGCTTTTTTGCCTGTAGGAATAACAATATTGGAGGAGGTACATATCTGTTAACAGTTCATTACGGTTTTGTGTCGTCAAACATGTTGTAGAAGCAGAACATAGTTTCCTACATGTGCAATTAGAAAGTAGGAAAATATTGAATATGAAAATTGATGTTTTAATTAGCTGTAATCCAAGAAAAAGCAATTGCCCTCTTTTTCTACAAACCATGGAAACACTCTTAATAAGAGTTAACAAAAAAAATTGTATAATAGGGTACTAGGTGATTTTAATATTGACACACTAGGTGACTCTATAGAGTTAAAAAATATAATGATCTGATTACAACATATGTTTTTTTTGCAATGTAATAAATTGTATCCCACCAGATGTACAAACACAACAGAAACGCTTCTAGATCATGTACTCGTAAATAATAAGAACAATTTGTACTGTATAGCGAACATAGGACCCCTTGATACAGGCCTTAGTGATCACAACATAATTGTTTGTGAAATCAGGACCAAAAGCAAAACCGAATTGGATTGCAGGGAACAAAGTAAGAAAATAAAAACCAATACCAACCAAAAAATAAATTATGCTCACCTTAACAACTATCTTACCACAAAACTAACTACTATAACATCAGTATCTAATAATGAGGACAGTAATTAATTATATACTTAATGCACTATTGAACCACATTGATAAAGGAATAGTAGAAGTAAGCACAACCAGGACCAGCGATACAACAAATATTAAAAAACACACTGGGGAAACATGGGTCAATCAGGAAATGATTAACCTGATTTATAGAAGGGATGTGTTACATTCAATGTTAAAGGTAAACACTCATAATGTACAACTAAAAACAGAGTACAAACTGTGCCATAATAAAATAACATCTATGAAGCGTAAACTAAAGAAAGATTTCTATGCAAAAAAAACTTAACAACTCTAATAATATAAAAAGTGTGTGGAATGTGATTAGGGAAATCATATTATATAACAAAAATGTAACAAAATCTACTAACATAAACTCACTGTCAATAAACAAGATATTGATTACAGAAAAAACTGATATTTGCAATGCACTGAATAATTACTTTACATAAATTGGAACAGTTCTAGAAACAAAAATTTACACTCCCTTAACACGCAATCACCAAACCCCACAAAATTTAACTAAAAAATCTATCTTCATTAGACCTACTGATAAGTCAGACATTATCGGCATTATAAAAACCTTAAAAAACAAAAAAAGGGCCGGACATGATAAAATATCAAGCAAGACACTTAAAGCAATAGACGACTTGAAAAGAGGCGGAGCTTCAGTCAGGTGTGGGATACAATTCCTATCTCCATGGATACCGTAGCCGAACGTAACCTTCATTTACCTGTTTGGCTTCACATGTTCCGAATGAGATGTACGTCAAGAAAATTGATTATTTGTTTGGAATTTGCCGTTTTTTCAGGTAAACATTAATCTTATGTATTTGCGTATCTTAACCATGAAATTGAAACTAATATTTTTTACCCTTGCGTGCAAATCTAAGAATGCGCAACATTTTTGCTTTCTGCAACTACCAACTAACAAATCAGCATGTTTGTAAACAAGCTTTGTTTCCCACAGTACTTTTCCCCTGCGGTGACGTCAGGGGGCGTGTACTTCAAGTTGTCCATTGCACAAACAGTATGCCCTTCTATAGCGAAAACCATAAACTTATTAATAACTCAAGGAAAATTCCCAGTAAAACTTAAAATTGCCAGAGTTATACCAATTTTTAAACAAGAAGATCAGTCTGACCCAAGTAATTACAGACCCATCTCACTATTGCCAGTTATCTCTAAAGTATTTGAGGGGAAAAAAAACTATTACAGTATCTAAATAGCATTAAATTAGTATGTTGCAGGAAAGTTTAGATAACAACGAAGTTTCCGCAGGACTGTTTATAGACTTTAAAAAAGCTTTCGACACAGTCAATCACGAAATTCTATTATCAAAAATGTACAACATAGGTATAAGAGGGATTGCTTATAAACTTTTTGAAAATTACTTGCAAGATAGGAAACAATATGTGGATGTAAATGGGTACACAAGCCAACTACATACAGTAACACATGGGGTACCACAAGGCTCAGTAATTGACCGCTTTTGTTCTTAATATACATAAATGATATAAAGGAGAAATGTAAATTAAATGGAAAGATAACCTTATATGCAGACGATACAAATATATTTTATACAGGACAAAACGTTATAATAATAAATAAAATGCAGCAAGATATTGAAAAATTGTAGAGTGGGTGAAAATTAACCAACTAAGTATTAATGATCGGAAAACTAATTACCAATTACCAATCTTTTGATAAACGAAAACAGTGTTGATGCGTATAACCAGAGAACTGACCAAAGTAGCAAACCACCCATCTCAATACAAAAATATGTCATCACTATTACAGACAAGAATCATTTACGAAATGTGTCACTTGGTTAACACAAGACTTCAGGCACATACTGTACACAATTACGTTTCCTTACATCCAAGACGTGAACCAAGCTAATTGTTTACATGCCTTTGATCATAACTTGGCTAATCTCTGGTAACACAGCAAACCTGATAATACAACCAAAACCTAGCTAACTCACTAAGGTTATGTTCCATAAATGTCTCATACTGAAAGTCATGTAACCTGCCAATCAAACATGACCTTGACGTTTATAGTTTTTACTGTTTCCAGGTTATAGGTAGAATTTAAACTCACCTGTACAACTTTTGCAAACAAATGAACTGTCAGCCTTCAATATATTAAAAAGTGTGTCTAGCGGTCACACTGACAGCCGAGACCGGAAGAGAAAACAGAAGTGATTAACATTTTTTTAAATTAAAAAATCTGAATATTTGCATTGGGTTTGAGGAAACTGTCACCAAAAAAATACAAGCATAATTGAAACTTCAGTCAAAAACAAAACTTTGGTTAAAAACTGTGACTGGAAAGGGAATAATGTATGTGTTAAGTGTACGCAGCTCACAGTCTGATGCTTACAGACTGTTCACAGTCCAGAATCAATCACAATGACTATGTTGTCAGCAGTAACAATCAAATTTAAGTTACATTACAAAGTACAGGAAGGAAAGTTTAAACTTGACACACATCAGCAGAAATTTCACCTTGGCATCTTGATAAACCTAAATATGTAACATGTTTATTTCAGAGTTCTTACAGCAACATACAACTAAAATTCAAGGACTTTCAAGGACTTTTTAAGGACTATCTACTAATATTTCAAGGACCGTAGTAAATTACATTCTATACCTATGTCAAATTTTTATTTCAATGTTTAAGGTTATATTTGCAACATTTTTATTACTGTTTCCTCCTCCCCACCCCCCCCCCTTTTTTTTTAAACTGAAGTTCACAAATGATAAATGGACCAGAATATTTCAATTTAATTTAAAATTAACACCTTCATATTTAATGAAACACCTTCATATTTACTAAAAAGATTCATGAAAATAAATTACACTGAATCACAAAAAAAAGTACTTTTTAAAGAGAGACATTTTGAATTAAAAAAAGACTGTTACAGGTTCTAATGTAAACAAATATGGCTGATGCCATGCTCCTGCTTAAGTATTAACACACATTAGAGTATTTTATTCCCAATTCAAGATATTAAAATTACCACTAATTACATGCTGTAACTGAATAAATAAAAAATAAGTAACCAAAGTGAAATATAGTCTGTCATTAATTGCACAATGTACACTGCGAGATTGTTGATACAAAACACAGCTTCGGAAGTGGTCGGGCAACTTAGACTTCAAAAACTTGGGAGACATTCTGCTCTGCAGCATGCACTGCACGCTTGCTTCTCTCACACCTGACACATTATTTATTTTTTAATACTCTCGTAAATAATGCATTTTGTTTGGCCCACTTTTCCTATTCAAATATTTTGTGCTTATTCTCGTCCACAAAAGGTTTTGCCATTAAACTCTAGTAGATGAAGATTACTACTCGTCACAATCACAAAAAAACACTAGGCATAACCTAACATGCTGTGGTATGCCAGAAAGTGTATCAATTTCACAGACACAGCAAAAGATCTGTTATCATCAAGTAAATTACATTACAGATATAATGCATAGACAAAATATAGTTTCATATTTCTGAGAAAGAATTTTAATGTTAGTAAAATATATAGAATATTAGGTAAGTAAACCCAAAAATTCAAGGACTTTCAAGGACTGAATTAAATCAAGGACTTTTCAAGGCCTTCTAAGGATAGGGTTAAGGTTCCAGGACTTTCCAGGACCGTAAGAACCCTGTTATTTATATAAAATAGAAAAAAAGACTGAATGCAATATTCTATAATTTAAATGTGTTTCTGATTAAACTTCATGCAAAATATTTGCATGTATGGCTTCCTTCAACATTCGACAGGCGAGAGTAGTAGTGTGTTTTGTATTGTGTGAAATGGTTGTGTTTCTGACCTTCATTTGAATTTTCCTTTTCTTTATATTATATTATATTATGAACAACTGTATTCTTGAGCAATCAGTTTGCAAATATGTAAAGTGGCTGCAGTCTACAAATTGAAGGTAAAAGTATCCATACACTGAGAATGTGGAACTATATTTTCATGTATCTCTAAAATCCTTTGTAGCTTGTGCTATCAATTATAATGTCTGTGGAATGGTTTTTCAGCTAGTAGTATTTCTGTATGTAAACTTTTTCCTGCTTTGAATACAAATGGAAGGTATTGGATTGTGAAGGAGGGATCTGTAAAGGATTGTCGGCGAGGGTATGCGCGGGCCTGGCTGTGGTCTACTTGCGGTGAGGCTGTGAAGGTGGTAGGTTGTGGAGGCAGGGCGCTCCCACGTGGTGGAAAGACAAGGTTTGCTGACCACGTGGTATAAAAAATGTAGATACGATTTTCTGTGGGCACATTCTTTTTTGACGATGGTAAAAAAAAATATGGGAAAAAAAGGAAAGTAAGTTTGTTTTCTTCTCATGGTCACAGGAGCCGTTTGCTTGTTAGGCCTTTCGGGAGACTTGATTTTGATGCCTGAAATTTGATCCTAAATATAGGGTAGAAGTGACTATAGCGGAACCTCGTGAATTTTTGCCAACGATCTCAAAGTACAGCAAGCATAATGTACAATTCGTCTATGTGATGTTCTTTTTTTTCCAATCAGAAAAATACAGTTTGCAACCAACTAACAGTGTCTGTGCCTTTACTTACTTGTGTAAAGACCCTGCTAGGAAGAAGGCCTGACTGAAAAGTAAACTACACATTTTTTTGATGTTATGAACGATATCTTCGAAGCAGGGTATACTGTGAGTGGGGACTTAAACACAACCAGGAAAAGTAACCGCTGCAATTGCGTGTTCGAACAAAAGGATGGTTAATGTATCCAGACTTCAACCCTTCTATGTTTATTATTCCGAACTGTGCTTAAAACCATTTAGGTAGTTAAATGAATAATTAAGTAATATAACAGAAAGTAGTACAAGTACTTAGAGTTGATACTTGTAAATAGGTACACACACACACACACACACAAAGGGACACGACACATTTTTGCACGGAAGCGCGGTCACGACGTTTCACCAGTATTAAACTGGCTTCCCCGGGCGGCAAGACATGGCACACTGCAATCCAGCTGCAGCAAATATGGTAGAGGACATATTGTCCATAACGTCACGACTGCGCAAAAATGTGTCGTCCCTTCGTGTGTGTGTGTGTACCTATTTACAAGTATCAACTGTAAGTACTTGTACTTCTGTCTGTTATATTACTTTGTTAGCCTAGCGGCCTATTTCCCACCATTCTTATAAATTAATAATTACCTATGGATGGTACTATTAAACCTCATAATAATCTCTTAAAAATACCAAATTGTCTTTCTTCCATTTGGAGTAATACTAACATAACAATTATTTGTGCACTTTATAAAATATGTATTCATATAAGTATTACAATTAAATGTCACGTTCACTAGTGATAGTAAATAATTTATGCTGGTGAGAACATCTTTTCCAATATCTTAATTCAGACAGCTAAAATTTTTTTAAGATTTTGCATATTAAATCACAAATACTTGCTAAAACAAAACTCATTATTCAATGTGTCAGTATTAAGGTTTCTACAGGTTTGTATTAAAAAGTATTAACAGTAAATGGTTTTATCTTACAAAAACAATTACAGTTAATTAGAAAATATTACTGAATAACCATTAAATTTATCAGTAATTGCTGTTATCATATATTTCATAGATGAAAATTTTTCAGTGATATTTTGTAAAAATATATTTCGAAACAAAAAATGTTTACAAATGTGTGAAAATATTAAAAATATTAAATACAGTACTTATCAATTTATCAACAGTACAAAACAGTGAACAGTTTATTTTGAAATCATAACAAATAAAATGATAACTTACATTTACCATATTGCTCTCAAAGTAAGCCCCCCCTTTAATACAAGTTTCAGCATTCACGTTTAACATGAAAAATTGATATTAAAATAAAAAATTTAAATATAAGCTTCAGGAAATTAAAAAAATGTTTACGAATTTTGACTGTTTCAAAAGTTATGGCAACAGAAAATAACATTTTGTGTCACATTTATTTACATTAAATGTCAAATGTACAGTAGTGCCTTTATTATTCACCTGCAAAATCAGCACATCTTCATTTTGCTGTTCAATAAAAGTCAGAGTGTAACCTAGAATAAGAAAACAACTTTAATTTTGTTTCTTAAAACAATTTGTGCAACTACATATTTACATTTAAAAGTGACAGATATCTGTTTTCTAATGACTAACGTAATCTGGCATGGATGCAGTGACATGAGTCGGTGGATTGTCAGTATGGTACGGTGTCCGCTGTTTATCGGTGGATTGTTAATTGCCATGATGCTTGGCTAGTGGGTCTAGTTCATTTGACCGAACGTAGATAGGACAGCTATCGCCATGATCATTTTGTTGTTTTTAATGCTATCTTTCAGCTTTCAATAGCAGGCAAAATGATCACCAACACTGTTTTATTAATTGTATGAGGTTCTTGGATCTCCGTTTTCTATGGTATGCCAATAGCAACACAGATTTTGTAGCTAATTTAGAGGTTTTTTTTTCAGAACTACAGAACACTTAAAATACAAAAATACTCACTTTTGCATGTTTATTTTCATATTACAACAATTATTCAGGTGGTTTTCTGAATTTTTAACATTTGCACAGTATGTACTTTAATCATTAGAGATGATGGTTTACAACGAGAAAATGTAACTGTTTGCTGGATTTCAACACATGTTCAGTTTATTAGATTATAACCGGCTTTCTACTATACGTGGAGCTGTTGCCCTATTTCACTGAGCCAATAAGAATCCAGCTATTGTAATATTCCATGCCTATTGTTGGTCAGACCTAAATCATTGTTTAACGATACACATAGCTGTCGAAACCATAATTTTTTTAGTCAGCTCCTTTTTATGTACGTTGTTCAAAAAGCACACCTCTGTATAGTTGAGCATGGATTTCTGGAAAGAGGCAATTCATACATGAAGGTGGACACTATACATAGCTCATTTGAGAGAGCAAAGAAAATATTCCCAACTGCGCAGTACATTATTATATTAATGTACTCCTAATGGCATGCTCAAAGAGAAGAATGAACAAAACTAGTGGTAGCTACATTGTGAAAGAATTTAATTTTTCAGAAATGACTGAACTCAACTAATTTTGGCAGCACTCTCAGCCATTTTCATGCCTCATCAGAAAGGTGAGGCAACAGACCACTCACCAGTATACCAACATGGACATGTATCCAAGTTTAAGTTAGTGTACACCAGGACAAACTCAGTGCAACCCACAAACTTGACCGGAGATATCACAGACAGTGAACAGATGTTAAATGTTAATGGTACAGTTATCACTCACATTTTAAACTTAATGGTTTTAATCATATTAATTGCACCAACAGTTTCCATTTCTAGAACATTCCACGGATCCACTCGCCAGTCAGACTGGCTAACCCCTGAACATGGAAACTTCTCTTGTGTATTTTTACGCTGCAACTTCAAAATCAATAAGCAGACACTAAATAAACTGTAAATAAGCCGCAGTATAAATTAATCACGTTAATAGGCACAGTGTGCAGACACTCAGCAATAATAATGACATTCACAACATTTTTCAATATTTTGCAAACAAGTGTTTTGTGTAATTTGGTGAAGGGTTATCATGTAATTCATTTTAATTTCAACTAGATTTGAATGTCAATCACATCAAAACATGTGTCAAGTGCTTTGTAAATCACTGTAATAATTGTCATCATTTCATCCCCTCACTTACGGAAATTTCATTCCTCCCCCTCTGGCCGGAGCTTCTATGGACAAAGGGGCTGGAACGGCAGTCTTCATCCAGCGGGCAACGTGAACAGATGCTTGTTGTGAGTGTCGCGGTCTTGGGGGACCTCGTTTCTTTGTGCATAAATCACCTAATATTTTCAATACGTAAGTAACTGGATCATTATATCTTCTGCTGTACTCCCGGGACTAGCCGTTTGTGCGGAAGACTCGCGCCCACTGCACTTTCATCAATACTTAATTTTTCACTTTGCGCCATTTGTGTTTTTCGACCAAGCAAGCTAGCAGGCTGCTACAGGCCTGTGCCTGCTTCAGTGAGACTCAGTTCATTTCACCACATATAGTTCATGTAGGAATAAATCCTGCATTTGTTTGAACAAATATTGAGTATGTTGCAAACTTTATTTCTATACTGTGCGTAACGTGGGGAGTGTAAGGCTGATGCCTTTATCCGTCGACTTCCACCTTCTGTTTCAGTGTACTCTGACTTTAAGTAATTTATTCTCAATATTTTTGAGTAATATAATGAGGTATGCACGGACTTGTGTATGAACTTAACGTATTTTTCCTGTCACGCGGAACTTTGCCTTTTGCGCTTTAAAGTCACCATCACCATTGACAGGCCATCACAGGAAGGAGGTTCGCCACGATCTCCACGACCTACACCCACAGAGTCTCACGCCAGCCCGAATAAACTGGCTAGTTGGCACCCTAATAATTATTCACGTAAATTTAGAACAACATTACACCGCATTCCCACTACCCATGATTCTGGCTGATGTCAGCAACTGGTTTTGTACTGAAAAAGTACATCGACACAGAAGGCAATACAGTACTGTAAACTAGTTAAAAATAAAGTTCAGTGGTATGGAAAAGATCAGTCAAGTCATATTTTATACTAGTACAATCACGACGAGCCTGAATTCAAAATTATTCAAATGACGCTCAAACCCCGCTCACACAGCATCTGATGAATACAAACACTTTGCTCATATGAACATATTTATGAGGATGGCAAATATTTTAAAATTATAATAAAAATTGAAAAAAGAAACAAGTAATGAAAGTCTACTAACATACAGTCGTAAGTCTGCAGCACTCTTGTTCATTGTGTTACATGGTAAAATTATGAATGTGGCAAAAATTTTTCAATATTGAACGTCAAAAGCATGCTGTACGTAAGAAGGTTCATTTAACTATAGCAGCTGTTTCATGGTGCAGCCTCTCCTGGCGCACTTGTTTTGTGTGCTGTCTGCGCAACCCATCATCTTGTATTGTCTTTGACCCCACCCATGGCAACGGTGGTAGCCAACAGATGGCACTGGAGTCCGTGGTTGGCCGATCATTCAGGGGGTGGGTAGAGTCTTGCAGTTGCAAAGCCTGCTAAAAGTAGGCGCAGTTCAGGCATTCTTGCATGGAGCAAAATATTAATTCAGAGAAAAGCTAACCTTTTAATAAATTAGTCACTTCTTCTCTATTACATGTCATTCTCTAAATGTTAGCCAGCCTCCCTTTGAAAGTATCCAAGCAATCACCTCTGTCGGTTCACAATTTGGACGCACATTTCACTCAAATCACTTCTGAAATGACTCAAGTTAAAATTTCATCATACCCAGGCTAACCTTGTGACATTATAAAACACTCTAATGTAGTGAAGTAAGGTGCAACATTCTAAATACAGTATATTCTCACACATTCTTGCAATTACCAAATACAGTGCACATATCTGACCATCAGTTTCACTCGTGATCCTGAACCCTTTGTGTCTCCACCTGATGACAGGAACAGATTCCAGTTCTCGAAACGTTGTTCTACTGTCTGGAAAACTATCCTTTTTTGTTTCATCTCATTGTTTTGTCGTTTGTTATTTTCTGTTGGTGTCTGATATAATACTGGTTTTTTGTTTCGCCTCATTGGTGTGTCACATTTTATTTTCATTTTGTGGGTCATACACTTTAACTGTTTGTCCCTTTGCCAAACCAGACCTCGAACCTGGGTTGTATGCCTTGGTGGTGTCTGGGTGTTTCTTTTGATTTCTGATTTTTATTTCTTATCTGTTTGTCAGTTCTATTTTATCCAATTCCATTTATGGAATTTTATGATGTGTAAGTATCATATTGACTAAAGCATACTCTGCTTATTTATGTTTTTCTATTCTCTTTAGTTTTCTTTGACAGTCATCTATATCACAATGGAGTACATCGAAGAAACTAAATCCAGTCAGTATTTGTGCAACCTTAGCAAAGAAACTAGATGGCAGTATTTTTTTTAATGTGAGAAAAAAATTATCACTAGCTCAGGCTGGAAAAATTTGCATACTGTATTTTAATTCATAATGCAACATATGAATAAATCAACAAAACTGGTTTGTTGTAAGGCACTTAACAATATCTTAAATGTAATCTGACAATTATTGAACATGAACATGGTTACATGTTTGTTAACGACTTTTGGCCGCTTGCTTCCTAACCAAAATGAAAATATAATTTTTGAATTTTCGTCAGTGTTTCATTACACAAAACATTTGCATAACCAGGCCCATCATTATTGTAAACAAAACATTTTGACAGACACTAAAGTATTTGAAAAACAATATGATCACTATAATATCTTTAAGTTTATGCATCTTAGAACAGTCTTGTTGAGTCGATAAGTCATCACTAAATAAATTAATTTCTTAAAATAAAGCAAATGATTTAAGTTAAAAAATACTCATATGTACATAAAAATTTTAAAAACCTAATAAAAACAATTCAGAATACAAAAATGTCTTTCTTTTAAATTTCAGAATATATATAAAACTAAAACTAACTGAGTGTAAGTTGTAAGTGTCTTCTCTTGGGAGGTGGTGAGTCTATTAACTTCTCCAGGACTGGAGGTTGTCTGATCTTGTTGTCAGTTGTGCAAGCAGCAGTGAGGACTCTGTTCTGATACAACACTTCAGTCTGCCCTGCCACTTGTCCACCGTCATCACACTCCGAGTCTGAGTAGTAGACGTCTGAGAATATGGACAGGTCCACCTGGCGTACGCCTAGTTCTTGCATCAGATCTTTTACCTGCAACATAACATTACACTGACTCTCTCCAGTTATGTCTAAACTAGAACTGGCTGACTCTGTGCACATAGACCTGACGTGCCAGTGATATCACAAAGAAATACATTAAAAGCTGCTGGACCTATGAGGAGCAGGGAGGCATTTGTTCATGTAGATAACTTATGGGATACAGAGGCACTGGCGTTTTTACGCATAGCCATAGCGTCACACTATAAACTATGTTAATGCTCGTCCTAGATTTTTAACACCCAACTATTACAAATTAAAAGTACTAGATTTCTCCCGCACCTCTGCCGATCACAGTGTTGCAGTTTATTTTTATTCTAGTGTAATGTGTTACCATTCAAGATCACAGGTCGCCATCTTTATTTATAAAACAGCATTTACTTACGTCCCAGTGCTATTCAATGTTATTTTCCATGTATAATTGTCGCCGGCAAACTTTGTTACCAATGTTTATTTACAAAAACTGCCGAGTTCTTCACCAATGTTGCCAATCATTGCACAAGACTTTGTAAAGTGAGGTAATAAATACACGGGAAATCTGCACATGTAAATAATTATTGTACTTCTGGTTTATTATTTGAAATGTGTCTAAAAGTGATATAAATATTTGTACGCGTTAATTATAGTGTTTAACGGCAACACAAGTGTTATTTATGACAGAAGAGATATGTATTTGTTTATCCAGTTGAGTATTTCTGTGCCAAGAGTAAGTACTGTATTTTCAGTGTGTGCAGGTGGCGCTATTGCAGCAGCAGACAGACTCGAGCGGCCAAGCAGCCATTTTGCTAACAGTATTTCTAACCTTCTGGCGAGTATAAAAGACGGGCATTTCGCACAAGTTAGTAAGTCATCAGTGGCTCGGGCTTTGGGCCGGGTCGGCTTGGCACTCCTTCCTCTCCTTCCTTGGCGGTAGCCTGCCACCTAAACCCTCACTCTTTCCTTACAGGTTGTGGTGGTAGCCTGCCACCTAAACCTTCCTACCCGATCTCATCACCCTTGTACCACTCCTACTGTCGCCAGGTCGGCTCGACTTGATCGATAAGCCAGCTTGACCATGATTCAGCTTTCCACAAACATGGAGACCTACCTTTGCACTATAGTATCCAGTCTCCACATCCTTATACACTAAAAGTAAAGTGTTGTTGCGCACTTCCAGTAAAGACTTTTCATTTAGTCAGTCATTGACCTGCAGAGCCATATCATTCAGAGAGACTATAGATATGTTGTAGCCTTCTTAGAGATCAAGAATGATCGTCTTACAGCTTAGTCATGCTGTAAGTCAGTTATTGGCCCATAGAGTCATATCATGTAAAGAGGCCATAGATATGTTGTAGCCTTCTCAGGGATCAACAGTGATTACCATGTAACCTTATGTTGTCAGTCAGCTGTCTGCCCGTAGAACCATATCATGTAAAGAGGCCATAGATATGTTGTAACATCTCAGGGATCAAGAGTGATCACCTCGGCCCTGAGCAAGCCCTTATTCTCGCCCCACTGTGCCCTAGTAAGTTTTGTTTGTGTCCAGTAAGCTTTGTCGCACGGCCCAAAGTGCCGTAACAAATTAGTTGTACTCTTCAGCATACGGCGTGCTTTCATTTTGTTGTATCTTTGCATCAATGTCGTTTAAACCTTGTCGCATCTACCTGTACCAAACTGTGATATACGAATACAGTAATTGTAACCTCATGAAACGAATGATGAATGTGATGTAAATCCATGTCTGTATCAAGTGTATCAACCTGCTCTATGCTTTAATACTTAGTTGAAACTTAACAATCGCAGTCAATACCAATGCAACGCAGTGGAGGTAGGACAGTTTTAATGGGATTTGTGGGAAGGAGCAAGGAGGGGTTTATCATTTTGTTCCTCGACGCTACAATGAGCATGGCGAAGGGTGCTCGGAGGTTGTTTCGGTTGGTCCTGGCAAGCTTACGATTTTCCTAACCTCTGAAGTTGACGTAATGTAGGCTTTGTATCGGCTCGGACAGGGGCCTGGGTTGTCTCTTGATGTGATACAATCTATACACTTTGATAGTTAGTTATGTTGCTTTGTTTATGTTTAAAAGTGTCGAAGAAACTGAAGTATTTGAAAGGTAAAAAGTAACTAGGGTTCCAAAAGTGCTGTCTTTATCCTGAGCCACCTATATTTAAACACAACACACCCTGGTCTGCCGATTGAAAAGGAAGCTAGTCAAACTCCCACCCTTCCCCTGTTATACATACACAACATGGCTGTCACGATGACTCAGCAAGGAGGCCTATGTCTTTAACCATGAAGCTTGATGCATATATAAAGAGTGAGGATATATCTTAATGAACCTGAGCTGTAGTGCATCTCACTGCTGCTATGCGGCATACTAACTAGAGACTCAGAAGCGTTAGTCACGGATGTGGCATAGTCGTTGCATAGTTTTTGGTCCGTGATTATGTGTTGCTGTGAGAGGATTCTAAAAATGGCCGCATCCAACATCGTTTATACCAACGATGCATATTATATCCATTCATGTTCAACATTTAGCAACTTTGAAATCTGTTTCTTCTGCCCAAGTTGCCTCAAAAGCACTGGATGTTTGTTGAAAGTCACTTCAAAAATAGCTTTCCTTCCCCTCCCACCTATGCTTTTTACTGCAGCCATCTCTGAAACAGAAGTTGTCGCTCGATACTCAACAGCAGTTATGGTATAAACTACATACCTACTACTGCGTTCACAACACTCCCTTGTTTAAAATTTGGTGCGTCATAAAACATAGTGCTAAATATTAGATGAATAGACATTTGCTATCATTGAATTTAAAATAAAATCTTTGCTTCATACATCAGAAAATACAATACTAAAAATTTAATTTGTTGAAACGGGGTAAAGAAAAAGAAATAGGTAACCAAAATGTGAAATAATACTAATTATTATTATTTTTGTTATAATTATAATTATGTAATTAGGGTGAACAGAATATAACGAGGTTTACACAATTCTGATATTACTTCTCTATCTAACTTAGAACCACCAAAGAACCAAGTTTAGGCTGGAGCGGGCAACACCATCAAGAAAATTTTATCCTCGACAAACTAACAAGTAACTTTTATTCTTAAGTTTCAATATACATAACTGGTCAATACATTTTCAATACATTTTCACATTACATATCAAAATATGCTTAGTTCTTGCACCCAATAAATTTACATTAAAAAATCCTCCACTTCCTTCTCCATCCACTTATTTCTCTGTTCCTTCTTAGGCAAGTATTTTATATGCTTCCTTACTTCTATAAAACAAAAAGTTCCCTAGTAATAGAATGACAGTACTGCTCCTACACAAAAACACCTTTATTAAAAATAACTACTGCTTCGTTAAGTCTGATGGGCCTTGTAACTATAAATCTATACTCTACAATATAGTCTATCATTCTGAATGGACAAAAATACGTGTATCACTTAATTTCTACTTCTGTCATGTCCAAAAATGTTAAGTTCATCATTAGAGTTGCAGTATCAGTCCACTTTAGGTCGATTTAGGGGGAATTTCACTCTAAACACATTAAAACCTGGAGATGGTACAACACATGAAAGAACATTACACGAACAAAAGCTTACTTCATGTTATTTAATGTAAATGTATGTAACAATGTAGCTGTACAGAAACAGAATGTGTCTCCTAGCTGTATAATCTACACTGATGAAGGCTGCACTGAGCTTCCTGAGCTAGACTCTTGTTACCAGCCACTGCTCGCTTCAGAGCACTATATATGTGTGCTTACAGATGCACAGAAGCTGATGTATAAGTCTGGCTAGGTACAGCACTTACATGAACTAACAACAAGCCCAGCAGAGGAAAGAGAACCATTTTAGTTTTATATAACAGAATATGGTCTGATGTCTGCCTCTAATCCACTGCTGTTCTAGGTTCCATAACTCTCTTTACTATGATTAACCATGAAAATAGTTTAATCAACAACACAAAAAACCCAATTAGGTCACAAGGTTATTAATAACAGCTAATGGAAAGTTCTTACAATGCATGATCAATTCATATGTACAGTTGATGTTTAATCTTTTAACTACTTTAAACACTCATGTACCATGCTGCCTGGCGAAATATTTAAGCTGCATTGTAATGACTCCTTGTTCAGTATATTATTATTAAGAGGCACATGTAAACATTTAAAAATGGAGCAAATTTTGTGAATTTATTACAAAATCTGGAGCAGTTTACATAATACGTTCCATTGCAAAATGAAAAGCATACAACATCCTGTATATCAAACACATTTAACAAGTGTGAAGTGTTCAGCCACTTCCCCATCTTGTTTAAATATTTATTAAGTGTTTTTATTTTCTTATTTAAATTTATATTATGTAAATCTTAACAGGCTATATGCCATTTTCAGGGTGAGTTTGTCAGGTGTCCGGTGTGATGCAACAGAATTCAATAACCTAGTAATTGGGGACATGTTAATTTAAATTCATCCTTTCAAAATTTAAATATAAAATAGTCAAGGAATTTTAAAGTAGATTCATTTGTTTATTTTCCAGGCTTGTTTGGTTTCAAATTGACCACAGTAAAATTTTAATTATTTTTAATGATATAACTTTTTCTTGCTTTTTGACCAATTTTTGAGTTTTGGCAATTTTAGCTTATTATTAAATTTTCCCTGGTGAAGTGAGTAACTTCAGGTGTTGCAAGCTTCTCCAGGCTGTAGGATTTCTGGCGCCGACGTTGTGGTTAATCACTTGCTTCATGGAATTCTCTCCATGACGTAGGTTACTGACGCACGTAGGTCAGCCATCACAGGGGGTTGCTTAGGGTATTGCGCCGCGAAAGTAGTTCCACTGTTGCGCACTTTTTGTCCCCAATTATTATATTTGTGTGGATAAACAATTTTATTTCAATGTAAAAACTATATATTCAAATTTTGGAATCGTTTGTTATGGGTTTAAATGTCATTTTACTGCTTTTGGGGGAGTTGGAGTCTGTTGTATCACTCCGCCGAGGGATACCTTAGCTACCATGACCGTCCATGATTTAAGAGTCGTGCAGGGATGGCGCGAGAGAAAGGACGTGTGTCGGGCAGATGGGGGAGAAAGCCTCGAGTCCGTTGGCGTGACTAAAAGGGACATAGACTTCTTTTTTCTTCTTTGCCTTTTATCACAGGCAGTAGTGAGGTGATGGGTGTTGCGGGGTTACGAACAGGAAAACAGGGCCGAGTTTGTTCGTTATAGCTATTCCTTAATTTTTTCGTCAGTTTGTTTCCTTTTTTTTTTCCTAAGCTAATAACTGGGTAGAACTTAGCCCATACGACAAGTCGGACGGAAGAATCATGGTAGCTAAGCGTCTGTCGAGAAGTGAATTTAGATGCAAATTGCAATATTTTTATTTATTTTTGTTATACTGAACGGTACCGCATTTTATGAAATGTAATGCACCTATATAAATAAATATAACTACTGATGA
>PNEQ01004307.1:25760-43098 GCA_003012365.1 Medauroidea extradentata
TTAATAATACCACTAGTGCAAAGGGTTTATTTCGCAAAATAGGACGGTGGCTCACCGGGAAGTCCTTTGTTTTGTTCTGTAGCCGACCATGATATGTAACTGAACAGTGTGCGCTTTGGCGAAGTTTACGAAATATAATATTGTAGAAATCCAATTGTTGTTTCATCCACGAACTCTCGTAGCCCACAGTAAACCCTGAGATGAGAGCATGTTCTACCGCGAGTGATGCCGAGGCACCCGAGCGCGTGTTGATATTGGACAACATAAATCTGTACCATCACATCGTGTGCTGACAGCCAATGGTGTGCGAGTAGTCGGAGCGCCCTCCTCCCCCTGAGTTCCCCATGGTCTGTTGCGAGCCGTGCAGAAAGCCTGGCAGCCCACGTGAGTGCCAAATATCAGACACCCCACTCCCCTTCTTCCTGATCAGCCAGGTTGCTCGCCTTGCAGCTCTGCCTAGTTCAGACTGCCCGAGGCAGGAAAAGAGTACACAAGTAAATCTTTAAAACTATCTCACATTCCTCAGACTTTGCGATCTGCTGATGGTAGGTAGTTCAAAAGACATCATTACAAATTATCTTCTATAACACCAGCTGTGAAAATGAAAATTATTTACTGTAATTCCCAAATGATCAGGGAGGGTTGCAGCCCTGCAGCCCAGTAGCACAAATCTCCGCTAACTGAAAGACGTCTCTGAATGCGGATTGAATACACACAGTGCTTTGTTGTGTTATAGCGATAGAACTTGGAGGTTATAAATCATGCTGGAGAGGTTATTTTACTATTTGCAGATATGGAAAATGAATCGCGGTAAACCTGTTTAATTTGTGTCGGGACGGAGTACTTGAAATATAGTTTTCCAAAAGCCGCTGTAAACTCTGCCCTTCTATATGTATACTGTATTTTAAAAAAAAACCTCATAGCCAAAGAATGAAGCATGGTAATTACAATAGACAAATTATAAAGGAACATGAGAAAACCACAGTCGAAAAAAGACAGGATGTGTTCCCAACGCACACTGTAAGCATTTCAAATGAGAAAAAATTGCGCAGTGTTGCCAGATCCATGCCGAAAGTGGAAGTGAACACGCTTTCAGCTAGCAGTCACTCGAAAGACGTTTCTGAAGTAGGAGAAATGAAGAGGCTGCCAGGTAAATGGGAGTTGACAGCTCTTTCGAAGGACAACTCTGAATTCAGCCCTAAGTCTCTCTACGTGTTTACTGGCAGTCCACTGTGTTGCATTTGTCTTAATTTTAGCATGTAACTGAACTGGCTACACTGCTATGATGGAGAAGGAAAGCATCTACAATACTTACTTGTTTTTTTGAAGAGTAGAATGGCTTGACACAGGGAAAAACTTTGCGAGGTTTCAAGTGGCAAATTATGTCTTCAAGCTCCGAGAATGAACAGTGAGATGAGTAGCAAACATAGGTGGTATTATTGCTGTCTACGTCCCTACACCACATGACCTAAAACAAAACAACTCTCAACATAGACTTGGCCTGTAAGGCGGAGCAACATTAGGAACACAACAACATGGATAACAAATTTAGAACTCAATTTTCACTTGCAATCTAAACATTCCTGGTTTCTTACAAAGAAACAGATACAAGACATTCTCAATCCCACCATAACATACAATTAGGGCTGTGATTTAAAATCTAAACAATAGCTTATTTAAAATTAGTGATTATTTTATAGTAAATTTTACTTAGTACAAGTTTCATAATATGTATTCAAACATGATAAGATAAAATTGTAAAACATCTTTAATACAAAACTTTTGGGATCTGAACTTTTGCAGTCTGGAACAACGAAATTTGCACTAATAAGCATTTGCAAAATAATTTTTTTTAAATTTATTAGCTGTTTATCTACAAATTACAAACATTTTTATCTCCACTATCTGTAACATATTTTATCAGTTGAGCATTAACCTTAATATGTAGTACATTTCTCACCTAATCAACATGGAAAAAAAGAACTTTGTATTAATAAGGTTTGCATTGATGAGGTTTTGATGCATTAAGATGGGTTTCTAATAAAACAGGGAAGTTAATAAAGCACAGACTGTAAAAGTGCTTACTGTGCAACAAACTTATGTGCTGTATGTTATCCTTGTACTATTCATTCAAATATCATATAAGTACTTTCAAGGAAAACAATTTTGCATATTGATTGAGAAATTATCGTTCACCACTAATAGAAGTGTTTTAAATACATTAGTTAATGCTGCAGAACAGTGGATGTGAAACAATAGTGCTAGTTGTCCGTCAACTGCTGCTAATGGTCACAGTCATGGTAGACTTTAAATGATAGTTTTACCCAGCAATAACACTTCATGTTTGGATGGCACATTAATAAAACTTTTGAGGAGTTATTCATATATTTTTCAGTGTTACCACAACATTAAAAAGGTTTTTATTGTTGCTGCATAAAATCCTGTACACAAAAAAATTATGTACACACTGCAATAATTTTTCAAAGATCTGTTATGTTCTGTTTGTGACCTGCCCAGATCCATCTTCACAATTAAATAACAATGGGCAATACACATATTAAATAAATTAAATAGAACTCTAGTTTTACGACTGCCGGGTTTTACGAGGCAACACATTTTTAAGGCCACTTTTGGGAAACGTTAAAAAATTATAAAAGTTTTTGGGAAAATGTGAAAATAACACCACAGAAAAAAAGAAAAATATGTGACAAAAATGTATTAAATACACATTTACAAGAATGTAGCAATAAAATACGTAGTTTGTACTATTTCTACTCATAGCCGCCATGCCATGCCAAAAATAGAAAAAGCCAAATATCTGTTAAAACTGTGGCAGTTGTGACTTGAAATGTGCGCGCCAGAACAGCACCTGAAGGAGGATCACACCTCAGTTGTTCGCATGTGTGCTACATGGTGGATGTTGTTGGCCAGCTGATTTTCTTGGGGTACATGTTTCTCCTGCTCTTCGCATTACATCACTTCTTCATTGTAGGGGATCAAGCAAGGTGTCATAACAGTCAACCATCTGACTCACATCAGAGATGACACTGGTTTGAATCCCCGCTTCGGCCATCTGATTTCGGTTTTTCATGGTTTCTCAAATTGCTCCAGGTGAATGCTGGGACAATTCCTCAACACAAGTCATGACAGATGTCCCTCTTAGTTCTTGTCACCGTCTCTAATGACCTCGCTACTGATGAGACAATTGTAAGGACTTACCTCACGTCATCCTCTATGAGGGGGGAAGGGGAGAGGGCAGATGCTCGTCGGCTCCCAGTTAGAAGTCTGTGCTTGGGGTGTGCTACCCTTTTCTTGGGTACCCTCCCCACATACTAATTTATTATACCCTCCTCACAACACAGTGTAGTTCAGCTAGTGAAACAACAAGAGTATATTAATAGTACTTCACATCTTTACAAAGTTGAATGTAAGCACTCACCTCCTTGCTGTCCCTCGTGTTTCTGTAACCAGCTGCAGACAACTCAATTTTCTTCAGGAATTTACCACCCAGCCGTTCTTTAATCTTGTAGAAGTTCTGATGGAAAAAGATTCACAATTAGTGTGACTGCATCCTGCATTTCCAACTGATGGTCAGAATGCCTGCCACCAATCATATGTTCGTTTTTGTCTGATACCTGTAAGATGAAATTTGTTTTTTCTAATGCAAGATAATTCCCAACAGAGTTCGAGAATACTATATGTGGTTTTCACTTAAGCTTAATGTTGGAAAGATATCTTTAATGTACTGTACCATGTGTTTTAATTACTGCTAGCTTCCCGAAGAGGCACACCAACATTTCTGAACTTTTATAATCTAAATATATACCTAGTAATTTACAATTCCTTTTCACACTATTACATAACAATTGTCTTTCTTACTCTCTGACATTTTTATACGAGACAGTAAACCTGGAAATATAGTCACTTGTAGTTCTACATGTATTTTACAAGATTTGTAGACTTTTAATTAAAATCCCAACATCCATCCAATTGTATCTGGTTTTTCAAAGTCAGTATTTTTGCTGCTCCCGATTAGGTACAGTCTTCATAGTGTTGGGATTCCATCGAAGTCTGAACTTAACTCCGAGACCAATACTTTATTTGACAATGTAAAAAGGAGCTGTACATTAGGAAGTCTTAATTTCAATTCATACTGTTACTGATTACAGTGAAACATCTTTAACATAAATCTGTATAGCTATAATTTTTTGCAGTTTGTAATAATGAGGTTTGTGTTAAGAGGGGCCGCAATAGCTATAAGAAGACTGTAATATTTATTTTTATATTGTTTATCGTCAAATATAGTCTCTACAGTATAAGTTTGCCTGATATCCACATTTCACTTGTGAGACAAATTTCTACAAACAGGATCCTGTTTTTCAGGAAATAAAGTTGATTTAAAGGTCAACATAACAAAACTGTTAGGCATTTTTCTCAGAAAATAACTGCGAAAATAAGACAAACTTATACTGCCCTGACTATGCAGCTGTTTTTACAACCATCATGGCTTTTTTTTACCGTAGACTGAACATTGCATTGATTAAACAAATTTTCACTGAGTAAAAAAAAATTATAACTTATTCCATGTAAAAGTGGAAGAGTCACTTAGTATAAATGAGGTTTGAGCGAGTGAGGTTACAATCTATCTTCTATAATGACCACTTCAGGCCACTAACTGTACAATAACACCTGGATTGTCTCTTGCTTCTGTATACACTAAGAACTCTTTAAACTAACAAATGACACTACAACAAATTATGCCTTACGACAATAGAACCCTCCCTCTCTCGTACACACCAAATTGGTGACGACGACGCTACCTACCCATCATGTTCTGTGCTATGCCTGATTTATTTTAATGCAATATACTGGCTGTAAGAGTAATTCCTTGCGACCACATTGCTTATACTCATAATTTTCAGGATATGAGTTTCACCAACGGCGCCATTTAAGTGGTGTTCGTTCAGGTCAAACATCTGTACAGCCTAGTGATGCAAACTACCCTTAAATTGGTGATCCTGTACAGTGTATGCACACTACAGCTACACAGCAGATTTTTAATTAAAAGCTGCAATTGTTTCTGTTTCACCATCATTGCTCCAACTTCGCTTTGGTAGCGCCTTGTCCCATAGGCTGTGGTCATTTTGCATGTAGAGGCGAATACCCTTTTTCAGTTCCTGATTCTTTCTCTCTGTCAGGTTGGCTTGCAGATGATACACTGGTGTTGCATGCACTACTACTTCCCACCGGGTGCATGTGTTTAGCCACTGCTGGCTGCTGAACTGGGGACCATTGTCTGTTACAATGCTCCGAGGGTAGCCCCAGCGAGGGAAGATTTCTTCCTGGAGTTTTGCAATGATGGTTGGAGTGTGAGTGTTAAGTAACGGAAATGCTTCAACACTGCACGAGAAGAGATAGACTTTGGTGAGTAAGAATCTGCGGCTGGATTTGCTGCCGGGGTATGGTCCCATCAAGTCGAGAGAGATTTGCTCCCATGGTGCTGATGGTCGTCAAGGCATGCCAGGTGATTTGTAGGTAAAGCTTGGTTTGAGGGTAACACAGGTGGAGCATTCGGCGACATATGCTGAGACTACTTTAGTGGATCCTCTCCTAGGGTATCTTTGGTGAATTTACCTCATAGTTTCTTGAGCTCCAGGACGGCTTGCAAGAGTGTGACTGTAGTAGTAGTTACAGATAGAGGCGCGGAGGGAGTGAGGGACCCAAAGCTTCCAGTCACTCGAGAGGCTTGGCTTCATCCATACGTAGCACTGTTCTTCCTTGTAACTGTCTGATCAGGAGGCTGGATAATGGGATCTAGCTGTTGCTTGCGCATGAAGCTTTCAAGGTTGTTGGAGAAGTGGGCAGACTGAAGTTTGTGCGTCACGATGGCTACATTTGGCTGTGGAGAGTCTGGAGGGAGAATTTCTTCCCAGCGGTGAAGGTGATTAGTGTCAGAGATATTCGCAGGGCGTCAGGACAAAGCATCCGGAATCTGATTAGTTTTCCCGGGGAAATGTTGAATTTCAAATGTGAATTCCTGGAGCAACATAGCCCATTAGGCGAGCTTAGTTTTCTTACTGCTGGTGGAGTAGAACCACTGAAGTGCTTGGTTATCGGTCGTCAAGACAAATGGCTAGTCTTCGAGGAGATACCTATACTTATGTATGGCCCAAACAATGCTGAGGCATTCCTGCTCATGTGAGTCATAGTAATGTTCAGGGGGGCTGAGTTGCGTGATGGCATAACCTATGACCCGTTTCTCGCTATCTGGCCCTTCTTGATATACTTCTGCCTTGAGGTTGACCTGACTGGTGTCTGTTTGTAGGAAGATGGGCAGGGCCTGGTTTGGTTGGTGAAGTATTGGCAGACTGCGGTACTGTTCCTGGAGGCTTTGAAACGTAAGTTCTATGGTGGTGCCCCAGCGCCAGCGTCAGTTTTATGTTGATAGTAGTTGGCTCAATGGACCCATGTAGTGGGTAATATTTGGGGTATAGTCCAGGAGTCAATTACGTAAACCGAGAAATTCTTGTAGTTGTTTCACATTCTTGGGTGGTTCGGCTTCGAGGATTTGCTGTATCTTTTCATCTTGCAGGAAGTTCTCTTCTGGGGTGACATGCAGCCTAGGTATTTTACAGTAGTCTTTCCAAAGTGGTATTTCTCCAGTTTGGCAGTGAGGTTGTGGAGTTGAAGGAGCTCCAGTATCAGGCACAGGTGACGCTGATGTTCTTGTCAATCGGGGGAAAAGACTATTCTGTCATCAAGGTAGGCAACACAAAAGTGATCTATGTAGCCTGTCAGGACGTAGCAGTTCATTCATTTCAGGTATGGTCTTCAGCCCAAAAGACATAGCCCGAAACTGAAATTGTTCGCCATCTGGGGTGGTGAAAGCCGTGTAAGGGTGTGTACAAGGGCATACAGGCACTTGTCAATATCCACTTTGCATATCAATGGTAGAGAAAGTTCGGGCGTCTCCTAGATTCCGCAAAATGTTGGTGATGTTCAAGGCAGGTGGGGTAACAGGCAGAGTGATGACATTCAGAGATGAATAATCTATGCAGAAGTGTGTGTCACCATCTTTCTTCTGGACGAGCACTATGCAGAAGTTGTTTGGGGAGTCCGCAGGTTCTATGATGCACTGTTGCAGCATGTTGGCAACTTGTTCCCGAATGATAGCTTGCTTTCGTACGGAAGGGATGTTTGTTTTTCTTGTAACTTGGCCGCTGGTGCTATGCTGAATATCGTGTTCTCCTAGATTGGTCTGTCTATGGGACCCACCTGACTCAAAAGCTGCTACGTGATTGTTCAGGAGGTCCATGAGCTGGGTAAGTTCTGTTTCTTGTACCTCGAAATGGACATCTTCGGGGGTGATGAGTTGCGGTGGTGGTTCCTGAGGCAGAAGGTCTTAGTGCAATGTGTGACGCTGATCTCGCCCCATGCAGAGTTGCCTTTGGGCACTGTCTATGATACAGTGTTGATCTTGCAATCACGATTGCCCTAGGATGTCTTCATCCAACTTGGTACAGACGAGGAAGGAGGCATCATGGGTGCCGGCGGCGGTGGTGAGGGGCAGGACTACCTTCCCTACTAATAGTAAATAGACCTGACGTCTGACCAGTTGGACAGTTTGCTGAGTCGCTTGGATGTTGCATGTGGCCTCTTGGGGCAAAACTTGGGATCTTATGAAATTGGCGGTGGCGGCCGTATCTAAGTACAGCGAGTTCCTCAATGTTTTGTATCCTGACCCAGATCCTGGGCAGGGTGGGAGTTCCTTGCTGGGTAGGTGATTTCAAGCCATAGACCCTCTGAAGTTGGTCGGGTTGGTGGGTCTGGACTAGCCCCCGGCCGTGGAGTTTCCCGCATCCTGAGTGTTGGAGGGGCCTCTGGGTTCCTCTGCTATGCCTGCTTCTCCTGGTAAACCGCACAAACCCAATGAAAATGGCGGGCTAGGCATTACCAGTACTAAGGCAAGTAGGGAGGCGGAAGGAGGCTCTCTCTCTTGTGTAGGTTTAGTGGGCTTGGGCTGTGCACACTGCAAGTGATTTGTCTTTAGGTTGGCATGATCTAGTTCCAAGGCCCTGGTACAATCAATAAGTTCTTCCGGAGTGGAGGGCCTGGGGTTCCAGAAGAAAGACCTGAAGGTAGACTTCAACATTTCTAAGATAGTGGCCTTGCATGTGCCTTCTTCCCCTTCGGGATGGACTCGTTTGTATAACTAGGCCTGTTTTCAAATGTAAGTTTCGGAGTCTTCCTCAGGCTGTTGGTTAGTACTGTAAAATTCTCGGGTCAGTTGGTTCTTTGCCTCTAAGCCTGAGAAACAGTTTGTGTACCTTTCGCTGAATTGTTTCCACTTCGCCACATATTCCCCGTATTTATCCCACGTGCACGGGGGACCCAATGTTTGGTAGGTATATTACTTAGGTTAAACTCCTCTTCGCATTCTTGTAAGAATGACGTCGGGTCTTCGAGGGGTTTGCTGTGAAATGTGGGTAGCAATAATTTTTCGGGATTTCCTCTCTCTAGTGGTTGTGGTGCCTTGACCTCTGTTGGCTCTAATACGCGATTGGCAGCAGCGATTTTACAGGCATTGTAACAGAAGAGAAGCCCTGGAATTCTCAGGGGGCATTGGCTTAGCCTAAAGAGGCATAGAGATATTCTTGTGGGCACGCGTGACATTGGATTCTGTAGGAGCCTTCTCCTATGCAGAGGAAGTGGGCACACCTCTATTGGCGCTGGTAACAATCTGAACAACGGAATTCGAGGCCCTCTGTGTCTCTAGGGGTGTCTTCCCACCCTAAACATACATGATGGAACCTCTGCCTGCAGTGGGCACAAGAGGTTTATTGAACCCCATCTTGGGTTCAAGCGTCAATTGCACATAACTGGGGGGCTTCGTCTTCGGAGGCGTCGTGCAAGCTCATGATTGGTGTATTTTCTTGGGTTGATGGGCACCACAAAGTTTTTGCATCAGATCACTTCGAACTGAGGGTGATCAGGGTCTCGGAGATTACAGGTTCGCTACTTGACTTCCTGCTTCTGGCCCCACGTTGGGCGCCAGGAAAGAAAACTTGTTGCCATCCCTTTATGTGATAGGTTCCTCACGGAGGCTGGGTTGCCGACTTAACTGAAATTCTTATCAGCTACCCATCTCTGAGGGAGGTATGATGTGGTGCCTCAGAGAAGAAAGCTGAGGGGAGTCACGAAGTGCTCACACATGCACGTCAAGAGGGGATTAGTTTCCTACTTAATACATGGGATGGTACTGTATTTACCTTATCCAAACAGTTCCTTAATTGAGGCTTGCTTGTGTGCTGAAGGAGGCCGGGGAGCTAGCGTTGGTATGCTGCTTTGGCTTTGCGATCCTTGAGGGAAACTATCTCGTCGGGGCTTAAGTCTAATATAAGGACGTCTCTGTCCCACATTTGAATGATTTATAGACGAAAAGTTCAGCTTTCAGATTGTATTTACATGTTTTTCAACGTTGAGTCACAAATTATTATACACTGTTCCTTTTAACACTAACTATTAACAAAATCACACACTTAACATGTTTAACAAGATATGTGGTGGAGCCTCGCGCACATGAAAAATACTGACTTCTGTTCATGGCGCACAGCGTGGTGGCCATAGATATAGGCACATACTGTAGCGTGCGTTCCTTATTTTACATTGTATGCCTGGCGCGGGAGAGTTAGGTGATACGGTCCTCCTTTTCAAGCCACCCAGTATGTTGAAAAAGCGGGCTGAGATGGGTGGGATTCAGTGTTCCCTTCATAAGACAAGCCTGGAGGAGGTTGGGGGGTTCCCTTCGCAAGAAACGCCTCCAGGAAGTAGGGTTGGGTGGAGGGTTCGTTTTACACTAAACCAGCTCCGGAGGGGAGCGGGGCGTTCCCTTCACAAGAAACAGGCCCGAAAGGATGGGAGTGGAAGCGCCTCCCAAGGCTCGGGGGAGGACGAGCTGCTAGTGAACTTGACGCGATGCCATCACATCCTCTTATAAATTACGTTAACGCTCGCCCTCGATTTTTAACACCTTGCCATTTAGGCCTAAGAGCACTAGTATTCACCCACACCTTTGCAGATTGCCGTGTTGCCATTTACTTTCACATAGTAATAATAATATCCCAGCAATGTAAGAGTGTGAAAACGAAGCTTTAATTGTGAAACAGTATTTACTTATGCCCCGGTGTTTATCCAGTGTTTATTTTCCATGTTTAACTGCCTTTGTAACATTTATTAACCTGTACAAGTGTTTGTTTACAAATACGGCCGAGTGCCTTACCAGTGGTGCCAATCCCGTGCACAGACTCTGTAAAAGTGCACTAAAGAGCGATCACTGGAAATACACACGTAAATATAAATTGTACTGTTTGTTATTGCTTAAAATTGTGTTTTATTATTATGTAAGGCCGGGTTTACACATTGGCCTAACACCCGACCTTGGAAGGAATCGGCCAATGTGTAACCGCTACTTGGCCGATCTTGGAACATTGGCTATGTGTTGGAAGCATTGGCCATTCAGTGTAGGTATTTAGTCCAACATCAAAGGGGTTGGCGTATGCATTGGTGAAGTCTTGGCCTGTGTTTACACATTGGTGCATGCATTGGTGTTGTGATTTTACATTTTTTTGTAGTTTGAGAGGAAAATATTGTTATATGAAATGTTGAAATGGATCAGTGGACATTATTCTGCACATATACATAGAGTATGAATGTAGTTGCAGAAATGTACAAATAAACTTGACCATCAATTTTCATGGAATTTAAATTGGCCGTATAACTGGTTAAAAATGAACTGGTCCAGTGTGTAAATAGCGACTGGCCGTTTCTTGGTCATTGGCATTTCTTCCTTCCAAGATTGGCCCAATCACATGGGCCAATGTGTAAATCCGGCTTAAGTGTTTCTATGTATTAATTATAGTGTCAAACGGCAATACGTGCATTCATAATTAAAGTAGGGAGTTTGTTTTTATAGCAGAGTAAATTTGTGCCCTGAGAGAGTATTTCCTTAATGTGAGTGTGGCACACCTGTAGATGCAGACGGCCTCGAGCGGCCGAGCGGTCATTTTGCTAATGGTACTTCAACCCTCCTCAGGGGTATATAAGGTGGGGGCTGCGCCCAGATAGTCAGTCGTCAGCGGCTCGGCCTTCGGGCCGGGTCAGCCTGGCACCCCCGCGAGAGTTCGTTGGCTGCTCCTCTAAGTTCCCGTCTCTCAACACCTCCAGCTTCGGCCAACCCCTACCTATCCGAGGCGACTTCTTGCGAATGGAGACCATCACGCCTTAACTACCTAACCGAGACGACTTCTTGCGAATGGAGACCCTCACCCCTTACCTACCTAACTGAGGCAACTTCTTGCGAATGGAGACCCTCAACCCTTACTTACCTAACCGAGGCGACTTCTTGCGAATGGAGACCCTCACCCCTTACCTACCTAACCAAGGCGATTTCTTGCGAATGGAGACCCTCAACCCTGTACCTACCTAACCGAGGCGACTTCTTGCGAATGGAGACCCTCAACCCTTACCTACCTAACCGAGGCGACTTCTTGCGAATGGAGACTCTCACCCCTTACCTACCTAACCGAGGCGACTTCTTGTGAATGGAGACACTCAACCCTGTACCTACCTATCCGAGGCGACTTCTTGCGAATGCAGACCCTCACCCCTTACCTACACTGGACCCTTACCTACCAAACCTGCTGAGAGCCTAGGAAGGAAGGGACAATGTAAAATCCGTGCCGCGTATGAGTAAAAGGGAATACGCCCTATGTAATGTCAGTTATAAAGTGTTGGTACGCACTTCGCTGCCTCGTAAGGTTATTGGACGATACAGAATGTAGTAAACTTTCCTTGGGATCAGAGAGATCGCCGTATAATTAGCAGTAACCCAGTCTGGCTCGTTAATCCAGTATTGTCGACGGTGCAGCGCCTACAGTAATAGGCTATTGAATGTTGTTGCAAACCTCTCGGGATCAAAGAGATGATCGCCCCCCAGTTTCGGCCACGAATAAGGCCTCAATCTTTGCCCAATATCTGGACGGCCCGGAGTGCCATGTAGAATTGTATGCATCATAATATGTCCTGTGGGCTTAGTATTGTATTTCCAAGTTGTCATGTCATTGTTATTGTCGTATCCTGTTGCCGTATCTCATATTGAGACCCTGGTGTTAAAACGTGTGTCATCAAGTTGTGATTGACTCAAACTCTGATTAAGGACCATGTACCGAAGATAATGTTGTATTCATCATGCTGTGACAAGTACTGTAACTTGTGTTAATGAATACAAACACCCCATGAAACTGAATTACCTTCTTTTCTCCTTTCATGAGATTAACCTGTGTACCAATCTTGATATCTAATACAAGGCGAGTGATATATGCCTTGCCCTCTGTTATGTAAAGATGACACCCTGTGCTAGCGAGTAGAGTTTGTCCTTGTTGGCTCACTCAGTAGTCACTCGCTGAGTCGAGGATAACTCTATCACCAACTACTCTACAAGAACCACACCAATATCTCATGCTTTCTACCTCAAAGGTCTTCTAGATACACACACTGCTCGCGTCCAGCAATCTTACTTCCAACCCCGCACATCTAGAACAGTGGGATCGCGTCAAACTGAAGTGTAGAGTGAACTGTGCTCCATTTATACCCAGGTCTGGGAGACTAAGTCCCATTAAGTGGGTGGCAAAGATGGTAGCCAAGAACTACGCTGTCTGCAACTGCAGGCGTGACACACTGGCACAAAAGAACTATTCTCTCGTAATATCACGTAAACAAATTTCCCTACCGGAATCATAACGCTCATGTTGCAGAATTTATACTATGTGTAACTATTACACAAGACCATTTATATTATCACAAAACATATTTACAAACAATAATAAACAAATACAATTCACATTTTACGTACATATTTTCCCGTGATCATTATTAATGCACTTTATAGAGTCTGTGCACGGGGTTGGTAATATTGACAAGGCTCTTGGCTGTATTTACAAACAAGCATGATTACTAGTTACAAAATGTTGAAAAAGCATTATGAAAATCAAACATAGGTAAGTATTTTAATACATATAAGTATTATGTTACACAAATAGAAAGTTCATCACCATGACCTTAAATGTGTAACGGAAAAATAAATGGCAACACAGCAATTGGGAATGGTGTGAGGCGAGTACTAGTACCTTTAGGCTTAAACAGTGAACGTAAAAAAAAGGAGGGGGGAGCTTTAAACTAATTTATAAGCGACGAGGTGGTGTCCACCTTATCGTTAGACAAGAAAATGGCTAGAGAACAAATTTTGTTAAGGTGGCAGTCAACTTGGGAAGCTTCAGAACAGGAAAGAATTACATAAAAGCTTTTTTCTGAAGTGGAAGACAGGATGAAGCAAAACTGGGTAACAATAAACCACAACAGTGTACAACTCATGACAGGACATGGCAATTTCAAGGTTAAATTATACAGCATAAATTGGTGGAATCACCTTTGTATGATGTTTGTGGGACGGACAACATGATGGAGCATGTAGTATTTGAATGCCCCGGTTCGAAGACCGAAGGAGGTTCAAATACTTTTCTTCATAAAAAATTACAAATAATTTGTTACACCTAACCAATTTATTCGGGCCCCACGCCTTGGGCTACAACTTTAATCTGAGGAGTTCAGATTATCTAAACAATAAAATAAAAGACATCACATATAGATATATATATAATACCTTACAATAAATGCTAACAGCCTTACAGCTTACAATCATCAAAACCACGACCAAGTGATTAAATGCAACTTCCTGATTTTAATAGTAATTAATTAGTAGTTCAGTCTTACAAGTTCGAATGGCCAAGCAATGGCTCAGTTCAGGGTCCAAAAATAAAATTATAACAGATTTAATTAAAGTTGTTGCGAGTTTGTAAGATTACAATAAATAATTGTTTTAACCTTAAAGTGCTGCTCAACTTGGCATGAGAATTTAGACACTCAGTAATGCAGGTGGATTTAATTTGTTAGGTGAATTGCTCTGAATTAATGTAACACTCTCAAATATAATCCATTCACAACTTATCCAGCTTGTATCTTGTGTTCTTCCTTTCTTGTAGTGTCTCTCTTCCAATTCAAACTATACATTGTAAGAAAAAACTTCACTAAATTCATTTAACAAATTTAACAAAACTGATTCATTTGGTATCCAGACTTCACTAGATAATAGTAGCTCAGCAATAATTTCTTACAGAAATCTTATTTTACACAACCAAGCACAGGGACTCCAGAAACCCATAGTTGCCACATTTAAAAAAAAATATTCTACAATGTGCACATTCAGAAATGTAGAACCCAGTGCGACGAGAAATCCAAAGAACAGACTGATTAAAATTGCTTTGAACTGGAGTAGAAAACAAACAGTGCAAATATGTTACATATTAATTAAAGAAAACAATTTTACGAGAGCAGCCAATTCAAAATAAAATTACATAAATGTACATATCACATACCAGTTAAGATAACTTCAAAACATTAATTACTGTCATCTTACCAAAGAGTAATTAAAGAAATAAAATTATAGAAATGATCTGTTGTAGTATGTGTGTGTCTTCACACACACACACACACACACACACACACACACACACACACATGTGCACACACTCGCACACACACAAACACATACACAAACACACATGCATGCGCATGCACACACACACACACACAAACAAACACAAAAACAAACAAAAAACACACATACAAGGATATCCAGAAACAAATGTATCATAACCACACCACATGATTCCTGTACCTAAATTGGAGATGAAAATGTAAGTACAAAATGTTGTACAATGACATTTTATATGTACAATGTGGCAACATAGCACTGTAGTTAGTTAGTCCCCTCTTGCGAGCTACAGATATCAACTTATCTAACTACATACTACTGTTCTGAACTGCATATTATGGGTGCAGATTAAATTCCCAAGCAATCCACATATGATTCTACATTTACTTGATGTAACGTACATAAAATAACACCTGGATACGGATCGCAAGAAGGGACATTCTCCATGCAGTATAGCCACATTGTGCACATAAAATGTCGTACAACATTTTGCCACTAACATTTTCAACTTCAATTTACGTGGTGTGTTTGTGTGTGTTTTTGTTTGTGTGTGTGTGTGTGTGTGTGCATGTAGGTTCGTGCATGAGTGCATGTGTAACATTTTAACGTAAGAAAATATACATGTATAGCCACCTCAAACACATCAAAATGCATATTATAAATCTAAGTTGAAATGATTTGTTCTTCATGTCTCCACAGCAGAAAACAAATAAAGTGTTGTGGAGGGGCAGTTTAATGTCACAACCAGGATATTTTCACTAACTGTTTGCTATCTTAGCACAGTTTTCCCTGACTCACTGGGTCCCGAAACCTATTTCCCTAATTTTCCCTGACCAAATTAATATTCCCTGGCTTTCACAGATTTTTCAGGTCTGCAGAAATTCTGCCTACAAATCGTGAAAAACAGACGTTGTAACGTTGGTGATTCTCATGCTCAGGCGAAGATGATACGAGTTCACAGATTAGAGCTTTTCTTCAGTTTTATTATTTTCACCAAATTACAATATACACATTATTCCTTATACAGAAGAAAACAAGTCACTATAGCACCGACCTACATCTTATAACGGTAGGTAATATCCAATTTACTCCTGCGCAACCAATATTGTACAACTGAAAGACTGGGCACCGAACCTACAACCATTCTCGTCGCCGCACATCTTTTTTCTACCTCCCGCTTCCGTTCTTTATGGCGTGACTTCGCTTAGGCCAATCAGCTATTTTCAGCTATAGGGGTTCTTATAATGAGCCTCGACGGTCATTGGCCGTTATCCTCACCTGACAATAAACCACCCCATAAGGCCAACTGATTGACTAATAAAAAAACGGAAAAATTTAACTACGCATTAAAAAGGATAAAAAAATGATAAAAATTATTTGCGCTTGTTACTACTCTGTTCAACAAATAAAAATATTAAAATAGCCTACATTACAACGTTCAAGAAATATCACTGACATCACAGAAGGAGTTTACTTCTTTTTAGCAACTTCTTCTTTCAGTACATCTACCAAGAAAACTGCATCATAATGTCGCCAAAAAAACAGCACGATAAACTATTTTGAGGTAAATTTTCTTGGCTAAAATTATTAACTTTTTAACGTAAATTATTTACAGTTTTAAAAAAAAGAGTTGATAACAGAGAAATTGTGTCAATAATTGTGGTCATTTACTATAACAATTATAGGACAATGTATACAAATAATCAGAATCTAAATTATTATTAATAATGCTCACTTATTTTTAACTGTTGATTCAGTAACAAACATAACGTAAAATAATGAGAAGAAAGCTTAGTATAAATAAACTTACCTTTTTATAAACTGCATGAATCTGTGTGCCACTAAATTCATCTGTCACAGCGTCTTCAACTTCCGGAATAAACTTCAGTATGGAGAACAGCTCAGGCAAGACATGAATCTTCATTTTGAAACGATTTGCCACATGTGCAAAAAGATATTCTGTGCCCGTCCATGCTGCAACAGGAGATATGCTGCAGCAGGTAACAGACACAACAGTTGCTCACTTTCGCACCTGCCCTACAAGAATATTGTAAACTTATAAATACTCTGATATTATACAGGCAAAGTGTACAAATAAAGCCTGTATTACATTAATTTAAAAACAATTTTCTTTATAAACATAATTACTAAATTTCTGTAACACTAGTTGTTCCTGTACGCAAATAAAAGGTAAAATATTACAATAAAAAGTACTGTAACCGGGAAGGGGGGGGGGTCGTGTAGTTGGTTTTGTTTGTGATGTTCTTCCAGTTGGTGCAGTCAATGTCTGTTATTCGCACTGACGTAATTCTCAACCGTTGTTATTACAGGATGTAGTTGGCAGTACGACAACAAAAACAAAGGACAGGTAGAAGTAACTGTGAAGTAAACAATTTTAAATATATTATATAATCTATATATATAAAAATGAAAGCTGACTGATTGACTGACTGACATATCAAACTGCAGCCCAAACCGCTGGACCTAGAATAGTGAAATTTTTTGTGGGGGTTCCCTTCAGGTCGTAGGCAAGCACTAAGAAGGGATTTTTCGAAATTCGACCTCTAAGGGGGTGAAAAGGGGTGAAATGTGTTTCCGAAGAAACGTCGATAGAGCTCGAACCCGACGGCCTATCATCGTGATTTTTACTTTAATAGGACACTTGTAAAAATGCATATTAGCCAATTTAAGGATTTTTCGAAGTTCAACTTTTAAGGGGCTGAAAAGACC
>PNEQ01004309.1:0-10561 GCA_003012365.1 Medauroidea extradentata
TCGTTCAGCCTAAAGTCATTCAGCCTAAAATTACTCAGCCTACAGTCATTCAGCCTAAAGTCATTCAGCCTAAAGTCACACAGCCTAAAATTGTTCAGCCTAAAATTATACAGCCTAAATATCGTTCAGCCTACAGTCACTCAGCCTAAAATCACTCAGCCTAAAGTCATACAGCCTAAAATTATTCAGCCTACAGTCATTCAGCCTAAAGTCACACAGCCTAAAATTGTTCAGCCTAAAATTATACAGCCTAAATATCATTCAGCCTACAGTCACTCAGCCTAAAATCACTCAGCCTAAAGTCATACAGCCTAAAATTATTCAGCCTACAGTCACTCAGCCTAAAGTCATTCAGCCTAAAGTTATACAGCCTAAAATATATTCAGCCTAATTTTAGGCTGAAAAATTTTAGGCTGAGTGGCGTGTACCCTTATGAACGCGAATTTAGAGCCACTCAAAAGGGCAAAAAACTGACTTTTCAAGGTGCTGCCACGTATAAAATAACGACTGAATTACTCGTCGCTAAAAGTTGTAGGCCTATTGGAAAAATCACGAAACTATGCACAACGCACCAGTTTGAGGGCGCCGCCTACCCACACGTGAGAGGCTCAGAAGCGACGGAGCAGTAAGGTCGAGCTTGAAGCGCGCATCAAATGCTGATTCGCCTCAACGAGCCAAGCGCTGAACTAGCGTGCTAGCTTCCTGCCGAACGGTTTTTACTATGGGACATTAAGCGGTGACCATACAATTTTATTGATGGAAAATCTGCAACTAAGTTCAGTTCAGGTCACAACCTGAATTTTACATACATCCGGTTAGTACATTTTGAAGTACGGCGTTCTGAAAAGGCCTTTTTTAGCCATGTCGAAGCGCTTGGAAACAGTGTTTTTAATGAGCGTGGCGTCATAATAATGAGATGCCGACCTTGTCTCAATTTTTCTTTTCGTACGTTGGTACAATGGGCGCACGTGGGATATTTTCATAGAAAAAACCTGTTTATGAACACACTACACCGCATTTGATGCATGGGTTAGGCGGCTGCCTTAATGCTCTGTACTGCGAATAGAGATGAAATGGCTCTCTGCTCGCTGGCTTCAGTCGCTCTTTTTGCTCCACTGTCGAGCGAGCATAAAACAAAAACATTATCAGCCCACATACCGCACACGGCGACGGGACTGTTGTGTTTGCATCGTTGGCCGTTTTTACGCCGCAGCGCTTTAATAGCCACACAATGAGTGATCAATAATACTGCGGAAGTTCAAGGTCAAGCCGAGCTAAATTCTGCAGCTAGAGAAAAAAAGATGAGATAACGCTGGATTTTTTTTCTTTTCCGGACTGCTCTTCTTTATTTTTTATTTTTTTTCCAGTGCTGTAATGAGGGCGGATAATAAACAGTGTCGTCTCTTCAACCCCTATCCCCTGGGCTATCACAAGACACGGAAACATGGAAGAAAGTCGCCGAGTGGGAGAGGAAAAATAAACGCGTGGCTCTGCTTTGTGGCGAGACAGGATGCTAGTCGGCAGTTGATGCGTGCACACAAGCACAATCTGGCTTGTTCGTCGGGCAGGGGGGGTGAATGTTTATTGGCTGGCGTGGACAGTCAAGAGGAATTGTATCAATGTTTAGTGGCGTGTTTCTTACAGCACAGCACTTACAAAGGAAATTGCAACACGGACAATTTTCCTTAAATTTTCAATTTTTGACCCAAATTTTTTACGGTTCCTCAAAACAGATTGTAAATTACAGTTGCTACGCCACGTCGCATATCTAACTGCATAGCTGAGATAAGGACACGTGGAGGAGTGTGAGAGGAAAGTTCAGGCAGGACGGAGCATGGAGAAGTGAGGGGAAGCAATAGCAGATAAGGCAGCGTTAGTCATCACGTCGCACATATGTTGGTGTAGCGCGAGCGGCCTACGCACCCGGCACGCGCTTCAAGTATATTCCAGCCCAAGTTTCTAGCACTTTTAAACAGTTTTTTTTGTTTCACAGCTGCATATTACTACACGTAGTTAATAACTGCATTATGTTATCGTTTAATGTACGAATAATTATTTTCAATTAACATTTTACTGCAATCTATTTCACTTTACTTAGCTTCGATAAATTTTTAAAGTAATAATTTTTCCACGGTTCCTGGAAATTACGTCGTTAGATTGGGGGTTTACTGTACATATTTGAGGTTAGGGGTCAAAAGAAATTTTTTTTTAAATTGCATTTGGTGATTTATATAGGATATTAATGTGTCCTGAATATATTCTGTTTTCTTTATCAGCAGATTTCCTGGAACGAAATACCGCTGAATGTCTCAGCACAGTTTCATCAACTTGTGAATCAAATCTGCTTTCTTGTTACTTTCATCTTTTATTTCTATAATTGTGTACAATTTTCTGTGAGCATGAGATAACAGGAGTCCACTTGTGTACCTGTCAACAACAAAGGTCTGGCTTCAGAAGTACATTGAAGACAGCATTAGAACCTGCATTATCACATTTGATTATCTTTCACGTCATGTAGTGTGTAATGACGCTCATCATGTTTGTGCTAAAGTATGACGTACGTACAGAGCACATGATTGAAATTAATTAATTAGAGTAAATATATATTTGTGTGATAATAGTCTGCAACCTAATGTTATTTATGTAATAGCATTTGATGTGTACGTGGCTGAGCGCAATAGATGATGGGGACACAAATTGTTCTCACTTGTGTACAGCAAACACAAGTGACCATCCTGCCATGTAGTCATGTGCATTGGATTATTATTTACTAATTATTTTCAAGAAATACCCTACAATATTAATAAATATAATAAATCTATTTGCAGTATTCACTACTAGGCAACAACACGATGACATACACTCACAGATTCAAACACGTGAAAATATCAAAATTGTTATGATCTTTGAAAGATGAAATAGTACATGACTGGTCTTAGTTTCTTGGACGTTCTCCACTACGACGCAGATGTCTGTCATAGAATACTACAGAGAATAAACAAAAAAAAAAAAAAAAAAACGCTTTAGTCAACAGGATACATACACAACTTATTTTGTTTGGAAAGGTCTTAAACATACGAATCACTAGGGCAGGGGTCGGCAACATGTTGATCGCGATCTGCTGGTAGACCTTGTGAATATATATTAAGTAGATTGTGAGCATTATTGAAAATTCATGAATTTCTCCACTATCTTCTAAACACTGCAAATCTTAATGAAAACGTAAACAATCAAGAATGGCCCTAACTTCTGTTGATGGACAGGAAAAAAAAGATCACCTTCACAAAAGAAACAGACCATTCACAAAATTTACGAAGCATAAAGCTCTTGCCGTCATTACAAACAAATATTTGTGTTATTTAACGCAGTGGGCTTTATTACGTACAGAAACAGTAAACAAACATGGCATTCTACTCGACAGTATAGTCGTCTTGATCCTCGTTGTTAGCCAAGTTAGCCTACATCACTAATATATGGCTACATTTCTAAGTTTTCTACATGCACTAACAGAAAATAAATTTATAATACACTGTAGTAGGAAATGTATTAAATGCCAAATAAACAACACATTGAGCCTATAAAGTTTATAACAAAATTATTTGCAGACTAAGGTATTTTTAACTGGCAACGTCATACCATACATGTTGGCTATCATGCTAGCGTCAAAACAAAGTTTTGTACATAAACATAAGATGTTACGTGAATAATATAACGTTTGTCAATTATTTATTGTTGATAACGTAACAAACGTCAAGTGACAAAATAATAGTATTTTACTGTAGTGTTTATTTAACTATTTGCTTTTTAAATAATACAAAGCCTCGATGAGGTGTACAGGTATGACAATCCTATGTTTGCCAATAAACAGAGTTATTTTTGTAAAACCAGAATCTTGAAGATCGTGCTCACAACTGAACTCGTAGAATCGCAGAACAGCGTGTGTAGATTGTTTTCCAATTTCACATGATGGTTGGCCTTTTGCCTATCCTTGTAATGACGTTAACTATCATGTTAAAAATTTTTACCAAGTTTCACACTTAGTAAATGGAGAGATTTTTCAATATTATTGTAATTTTCAGTGTTTTAATCTAAAAACCAACAAGTTTATTTTAAATTGGTTATTTGCATAACTATTTTATTGTGTGTGTGTGTGTGTATGTGTGTTTGTGTGTGCATGCATATGTGAGTGCATGTGTTAAACCAAACAATGTTGTACAGTTAACAGAAGTAAAATAATTATACGTATGTAGGGCCTATTTTGTGTGTATCTACTATACGTGTGTGTGGGGAGGGGAGGTGTAAGGATGATAGAACAGTAGATTATTTCAGTATGTGAGAACTTCGTAGTAAATCAGCAATGTTTCTGGCTGCACTAGGCTTCCAGCTAATTTTTCAGTTTCTGTGGGCTTAAGTGTACTGTTAGGTTTCATGTGCTGTGTGATGGTGTTGGCTGGGGAACCAATGGCTTTGAGTTCTTTTTCTATTAGGCTGTGTTTGACCACAACAGATTTCTCGTTTGAAGAAATAACCTCAACTCGGTTAGCTAATGTGCAAATTATGCCAATTTTTGTTCTTTTAGAGTGGTTGGATGCAAAATGAAGGTATTGGCCTGTATGTCCTGTATACTTTAGTGTCCAGACTCCTGATTTTGCAGCTGGCCAGTACGTTCAGTAAAGAAATGTTGCCATTAGTTTTATTATTACATATATGTGAACTTAATTGGTCTCAACGAGTAAAGAAAGTTCACACATTCCTGCAGTGTCCTTGTTGACTCAATACCTTTTACAAAATGTTATGTTGTGTATGTATTCTGTTGATTAACTCTGCTTATTGATGTTTTCATATTGTCTGTAGTAATTCTTGGACAGACAACGGCATCACATTGTAGTATGATGGTCAAAAAACTACATTCAGACATCCATTATTCACTTGCATGTTGTGTCAGTAGCTGTGTGCATGGCCACAGATAATGTTAGGAAGGCTGAGCGGTGTATCTGGTGATGACGACAGAAGCTCAGAGGATAGCGCAGGATTGTGTCAATGTTCAATTGACTTATGTCTACCAAAATGGCCTTCGCGAACTAGTCTAACAATATCTTATTGTAGTGAGGATGGTGGGAAATAGGCCGCTTGGCTAACAAACTAATCTAACGGACAGAGATACGAGTACTTACAGATGATGTACTCGCACACAAAGAGATGACACACATTTTTCCGCGGAAGCGTGGTTGCGACACTTCACCATTGTTAAACTGGCTTCCTCTGGCGGCAAGATATGTCACACTGCAGTCCAGCAGCAGTGTTTGCTGTTACTTATAAGCCTGCCTGGCCGGAAGGCGAACTAAGCACGGCGGGAATTTCAAACATGGGGTAGTAATGTATTGACCTATATTACTGCCCCACGTTTGAAATTCCCGCCGTGCCTAGTTCGCCTTCCGGCCGCTAGGCTCACATGTAACAGCACACACTGCCGCTGGACTGCAGTGTGCCATGTCTTGCCGCCTGAAGAAGTCAATTTAATAATGGCGAAACGTAGCAACTGCGCTTCCGCGGGAAAATGTGTGTTGTCCCTTCGTGTGTGTGTACCTGTTTACAAGTATCATCTGTAAGTACTTTTATGTTTGTCTGTTTGGTTAGTTTATTGTAGTGAGAAGGGGACAATTTGACAATCATGAAGAAAAGCTGGATTTTTCCCCATGGGTATCATTTTTCATATTCCAGTATGGTTGTGTGTGTACTGGCACTGACCACCCAGATTCATATTATTTTATTTGTGTCAGAACCTCGTCATTTTGTGTGCCAGTTACAAATTCCATTTTCTTTTCATCTGTCGTTGTGAGTTGTTCAGAGATTATGTCTACAATATGCGGCACAGAAGGATCACCTGAAACTGTACCTTGCAAGTATAAACATTAGTACAAAGTATCTGCAACATTATCTATATATATATGTCAGGTAAGTATTCAAGGAAAGGGAATATTTAAACAGTTTCAAACACATTCGTTGAAGTCAAGAAGATCCTATCTTCCCAATTACTTTAGTCATAACTGATAGTAGTGTTTTATGGTCTGTTTGGACAGTTACCGGGTACCAGTACATACTGTAGTTATTAAACTTTGTGATTTCATAGAAAGTAACAAGATGTTCTTTGTCTTTCTCACACTATGTGATGCATAGGCAACTGGCCTCTAGTCTACTCTTGTGCTGATACTGATGTTTTAAATAACGCACGCCCACAGTTTGCTCTCTGCCTAACACCTGCCGATAGAACACCTCTTAAATCTAGGGTAAGTTCGTAGGCTCGAGCCCAAACAAATGAAAGAGGTGAAGTTCCTGGCCGCTACATCACTTTTAATTCCAAAAATTGAAGAGATTTACAGTTGCAGAGAAAATGTGTGTAGCAGCCGAAGTATTGACTAACACGTGGCCGGGTTGTTTTGAATAAGTTCTCAGGTGCTGGAAGAAGAAAAAAAAAGAAAGAAAGAAAAGATAGAGAGTTCAAGTTAAAAAAAAAATACAACTCATCATCTCTACATCGGAACCACCAAAAAAAAAGAGATTAAATAAAAATAAGACAGTTAATTAACCGCTATGCGTATCGCGATATTTCAACTTTGCCATCATAGTGCTGCTCCCTTTCTTTACTTTCCTCAGCAAAAACACGTCCTATCAACAGACTGACTGTTTAGTCCAGTCGACAGGTAGTTTAAGATAGAAAAAGGTCGGAAGTTAATGAAACTTTGAAATTATGCTCAGGATGGTTATTTAACATTTTCTCAAGTTTTGGACCTCGAGGACCCTGTGCGAAAAGAGGGGGGGAGGGGGAACTGCAAAATTTTCGACATTTCTCCGGTTTTTCCTTAATAACTTTTTTCCCTTACGTTCTACAGCAAAAGTATTCCTATACTTTTTTTGTAGAGCGTTCAATTCCCTATAATTTTCATTATTTAAACATGTTTGTATGTTAATTCGTTACTAAGATATGGCACTTCGAAAAAACATTTATTTTTCAAAATTCACTAAAAAATGCAAAAAAAAAAAAAAACAGAATTTCACCATATTTCTTCTGTTATACCCTCATGATGAAATCTTTTTGTAATAATGGTTCCTGATTACAATCACCAACTTTGGACAGTCGCCTTCCCACCTCCGCTCACCCCTTCAACCACCCGACCCCAATATATCCAGTCGACAGGTTGGAAAAAGTGTTAGGTGGAAAAAGGTCAGAAGTTAATGAAACTTTGGGATGTTGTTCAGAGATGGTTAAATAACGTTTTCTCAATTTTTGGACATCAAGGACACTGTGCAAAAAGAGGAGGGGGACCGCAAAATTTTCTACATTGAAATATTAAGTTATTCACAAAGCATATATTATATTGATGAATATAGAGATGTAAGTACAGAAATGTACTCATATATACATGTACATGTCATAGTAGGTATTCTCTTGCACTCATTACATTTCCTGTCGGGATTTCTTAGCCGTTGGTACTGCTTCCAACAGCTCGTCGCCTTCCTGAGTGATCAGGTTGTGAATGCCGACGTCGTATTCTTCTCCTATGTCTGGTGAGTCTTTGTTCAAATCAGTTGCGGGGGCGTTTTCGCAGGAGTGGCCTGTGCAGTGCTTGCACATTGCTGAGCACCGGAGACCTGATTTCTTGCAGCTGCAAGCTCTGGTGCTACAGCCTCTACTGCACTTGCAGGAAACAATCTGGAGAGTGTCATCCGGCGCAGCATTTCTGGTTGTGGGGATTGGTATTACCCCTCGTGTGGTCAGGCTCCAGCCCCAAACTGACGGGAGAAGTTCATTGCCTAACCATGCCTGTATTTGCTGGTAAGTACGGAGGAAATGGTACTTGGCAGCATCCCTTGTTGGTGGTAGCCGGGCTAGTTGCAATTTAGCCTCCGTCACTGATCGTGTGTATAATCGGTACAGTAGGTCGTCGAGGTTGTCATTGTCAATGTCTGTAAACTGCTACCAGGAACTTTTCTCCAGCGTCGCTGATCTGCTGAAGAGTAGCGTTTGGTGTGAGAAATGGAGCCACTGCTACAGAGAGGGAGGTATTATTCATGTAGCTGCTGCAAATTTTCTTCTTCCCCAATCCGTATGGTGCTGACGTGGTATCACAACCACTCACTGCGTGGAGGAAAAGTATGTCCTTGGGGGGGAAAGGAGCGGAACTTGGCGAGTAGAAGACACTGAGACCACTGCCTCTTTCCCTTTTCTGAAGATAGATGTTCTATGTGGAAGGCTGTCAACAAAATAAGTATGTCCAAATCTTCAGCAGCAGTGATGACGCTGTCGAATTCTCTGGCCTTGGATATGGCGACGTTGACGATCATCACGTCAGCGTCCTCATATGCCTGCCTCACTTTTGATGATACTCAGCATTTACTGCGACTAAATCAGTGTTAAAATTAAGCAACTGGCTGATGCGTTCGTTCTTCTATTTTCTTCCCCCACTCGTCTCCCCGCACCCTCGCCATTTCGGTTATTTTACTAGCCATTTCTGGTAGAGTCACTTTGACCGGGGCATTGCGCCTTTCCAAGGACAACTTCGCCTGTTTAGCTCTGAAATCATCAAGTGAAAGCTTCCTCACAAAGAAAATACGCGTTGGTGAAGTCGAATTTCGTAACTTGAGACCGCCTTGTAGGTACAGAAGAAGGAGTTTTGGATGTGTCGTATCCACGACGTACAAAGGCAGCAATCAATTTTTCGCTGTTCTACCGATGTTTGGCAAGCACTGTGCACTCTCACTTCACTCAGCCCACGCAAGAACTGTTCATTTGCCAAAAGTTTGCTTTCCACACTGGACTCCAACAGTCTGGCAACTCCTCTGCATTTCACTACAGTTAGTTCACCTGCTTCAACTCCTGCTTTACAAATAAAACACAAGTCTGATCCACTAGATGTTGGCGCGAACACAGATTCGCCATGTTCAGCAACTACTCTTTATACCTGGAATCAGAAAAAAAGGTAATAAATATTACTACGAAGGTAACCATGTAGGTACCTACCTAAGCTCCATACATAGACTTACTATAAATTACTATAATAATAATAATAATAATAATAATAATAATAATAATAATAATAATAATAAGATCCTAGGTATCTTTTTAACTCGGAAAGCAAAAGTGGGTGAAGACAAAAAACTGAAACATCTAACGACCTGTGATGATGAGAGTGTAGGTACGTAACCACCAATTAATTTGAATTGTAAACATTGTAGTAAGTCGATAACGTAATATTGAAGTAGTGTGAAACTGAGGTGTCGGAAGCCACCCTGGTCAGCTGTGTGAGCTCAATTCTGTCCTATTTGCCTGACTATACAGCTGATGTCAATATGGTTGATGTTCATCAGAATATAATCTTTTGTGAATTAGGGTTGGGTGGGGAATGGGGGAGTGGAGCTGGGGAGGGGAGTGTCCAAAGTTGGTGACTGTAATCAGAAACCATAATTACAAAAAAGTTTTATCATATTTAGGGTATAATAGAAGAAATATGGTGAAATTCTATATTTCTTGAATTTTTTAGTGATTTTTGAAAAATAAACGTTTTTTCGAAGCGCCATATCTCAGTAATGAATTCACACACAAACATGTTTGAATAATGAAAATTATAGGGAATTTAACGCTCTACAAAAAGTATATGAATACTTTTGCCGTAGAACGTAAGGAAAAAAAATTATTAAGGAAAAATCGGAGAAATGTCGAAAATTTTGCAGTTCCCCCTCCCCCCTCTTTTCGCACAGGGTCCTCGAGGTCCAAAACTTGAGAAAATGTTAACTAACTACCCCTCAACAACATCCCAAAGTTTCATTAACTTGTGACCTTTTTCCACCTAACCCCACTTTTTCCAACCTGTCGACTGGACTAGTAAGAAGACTGGGGCGAAGAACTCTTTCTTGCCAGCCACCACTAGTCCCCCACTATCAAACATCCGAGAACTTTCAATTCATCAAGGCCAAAACAAACAAAATTACACTTTAAAATCTGTGCAAACTAAAGTTCATCAAAAAAATGATTTATCATTTTTGTTCAGTAAAATATTTGACTTAAAATTCAGATATATATTTTATTAAATTCCCGCTGTCAGCGGAGTGATACATTAACTTGGAGAGCAGTCAGGTTCAAAGTACGTCGTTGCAACTCCCCGAAAAAATGTAAATTACAAGTAAATCTTATCACGCGAATAAAACTTCTGCCCGCAAAATTACCAAGAAAATTGAAGAGAGTATTGGCAAATTTAATTAGGATTAAAATGACACCCGACAAGTGATGCTAAATTCAAATGATTTCACCCTTAAATTAACTGTCTCCAAGTTTACCCTGAACTAAAATAAGTTATTTGAAATCATACAAGTAAACTGACTTTATTAAATGCACACTTTCCCTCATACAAACTACTACTTTAACCTCCTCTAACAAATCTTAGGTTAATCGAGTTATCTGGCTGCCACGCATGAATCGTTAATATAAACAATTTTCAAAATTACATAAATTGCATTGACAAATAGTTGAAGTCCCCTATAAACATGTGGTTTAATTCTTTAGGTG
>PNEQ01004309.1:10661-30063 GCA_003012365.1 Medauroidea extradentata
ATATATATATATATATATATATATATATATATATATATATATATATATATATATATATATATATATATATATATATATATATATATATATATATATATATATAAATATATAAAAAGGAATATTACTCTTGAAACACTATTTCACATGCAGCGAACAACAAGGAGAAAACTAGCTCCACTTATGCAGAAAGTCGGGCAACGACTCCACACTGTAGGCCATAATCGTGCCCACCTTACACTTGCACATTAATAACTGAATGATAACCAACAAAAATGTGGTCTTGACAGACTGGCATCGTTTAAGTGCCTAGGGCCATAAACCACTAAAACAAACCAAATTATAAAGGTGCTGGTGAGGCCAGATACTTCACACACTCGAGACCATCCTTACTATCATCTCATTGTAATATTGTGGGTTTGGAAACATCTAAGTTGCTAATACAGTGGATGATGAGACAAGACACTTCAACCTTACTATAATCTCATTGTAATATTGTGGGTTTGGAAACATCAGAAGTTGCTAATACAGTGGATGATGAGACGAGAGACTTAAACCTGCAGAAGCTTGTTCATGAACAGGTAAACAGTGCCACTACTTGTTTTTGGATAGTAGAGTGAAGAGTATTCAATGGCACCATTGTATTGGCCATGTCAGATACAAATTGTAGTAAAAAATTAAACATACCTAATTACTGTTTTAGCTTTTTTTTTATAATTAGGTGACTAGGTTTACCCAAAGTTCTAATTCTTTCTGGGTCCAGACACATTCCTTTCTCATTAAGGCCTCTGCCTACCTCAGAGCTCCGGCGGCAGCAAGGATAGGGAGTTACAGGTTAAAATATTTTCCTAATTATCTCAGTCACTTTCAAACCTACATATATACCACCACTGACTTTTTTTTGTTCAGTACGATACGGCCCACACTGCTACAGAATCTTTTAGCAAGCTATATCAATAACCTAGAAACTATGAGCAAATAACTGTTTTTTGCCGATTAAACACTCGAAACCCCGTACTCATAAAATTATTTTTGTTTACGTAGCAATATTCTCCTCTTCTCAATGCAGAAAATGGTTTCTATCCGAAAGCAATATCTAAAAGGATGACTGAGCTACACGGAATTTAGTTTAACATGTAAAACCCTATCCTTGCTCCCGCCGCGCTCCGAGGTAGGCAGAAGCCTTAAGGATATACCAAGCCTACAATTCATACTGACATTTGGCTATGTAAAATTTTACTGTACATTCAGTTCCCTGCCTTTTCAGGCAGTCTTCACTTACCTGTTTATGTTCTCCTGAGCGCATACTATCGTCCTCCACATTAGGAATGTTGTGTTGTGTGATACAATAAGCACCAACAAATATGAAGACAAACAAAAGTGAGGTTTCTTACGTATCTTCTGCCAAACACGTTACTTAAAACACTGACAAATCTTACGGCTGCGAATCATGAAGGTGCGCAGAGAGTTTACAATTAATTACAAAATTGAAAATTATAGTAAATGCACCATTTGAAATCATCAGCTGTGAACATTTAACGTGCAAATCCAAATCAATGTCTTCGACTCACATAAGTGAACAAACATTGAAAGAAATTTATGTGCAAAATCACGCGTGTCAACATGGGCACACCCAGTGCACTAAAATGTTGGCACTGCTCATTTTGCCATGGTATATTCAACCAAAACACATACGTATTTAACAAATGAAAATTTAAACCTGAGCATAATTTAGATGGACGGAACCGAAGTGGAATTTGGAAGTGAATGAGAAAAATCAATCAAATACTATGCAGGATGGTGGCCCTCTCCACACACCATGGGAGTTTAAGAACCAAGCAAACCAAACTGCAGAAGAGATAAAAGCAGCAAGCGAATGAGGATGCTTCATCTAAAACTACAATTAAATATAGTTTTTACAACCCTTTTTTGAGGAACTGTAAAATATTTGGATCCAAAAAAGTCAAAAATTTAAAGAAAATCTGCTGAAAAACATTCCACTTATTGCTCATCCACATTGCATTTTTCTTTGGAGTGCTGTACTGTAATAAACTTACGCCAGCCAATACCCCTTCATTCCTCCACCCCCACTCCAACCAAGCCAACACAGATTATGTGCATGATCATCATTTGCAGTGCCTTGTGTAGCGGACATCGTCCAAACTGCGCCCTCTCTGATATTCGCGTGCAACTACTGTCTGTCTGGCTGCGAAGCAGAGCCTCAGGTTTGCCTTTCCCCTCCCACTCTCTCCCGGCCATCGTCTTTGTTTCCGTGTCTGGCGATGACCCGGGGGGTCGGGGGAGGTGAAGAGACGACATGTTTGGTTTTTTCTTTTTCTTCATTACATCATGGCAAAAAAAGTAACCAGCATGGCTTTGAGACTGTAAAAGAAGCAAAAAAAAAAGAAAACAATCTATCATTATCTCTTTTTTTTTTTCCCCCCTCAAGCTTCACATCAAGGTGTCCACATTAGAATAGAGCTCGGACAATACCTACCTACTGTAGGGAGCTGAGAAGGCAAGACAGAGCGGCGACGTGGTTGTCGCCACCTCCAGCAGCCTTCTCCTTAGCTCCAAACAGTGCTTGGTCTTGACAACTTCTGCTGTGTTATTGATCACTCGGCACGGATGTACTACGCCGTAAAAATGGCTTATGACTAGGGGTGTGTGAATATTCAAAATTTCGAATATTTTTCAAACAGTAAATCTTAACTATTTTTATTCGAAAAACGAATACCAGATTCCCAAATTTTGAATAGTGAATTTTAATCGATTTCTTAAAATAATCTGAGCGGGTAACATTGCTATTTCTACTTACAAGCATGACATACTTTAACGGAACTTCCCGTTTACGCACATATTTAAAGGTTAAAATAAATATACTGGAAAGAATTGGCAATCGTATATGTTTTCAACGTAAATATTTACATATTCATGTGTGGCGTCACATTCGTGGCCATAGATATACTCGCGCGAATACTCATCATCGAATACTTGGCAAACAAATTGTAGCAGTACGTTCTAACGGAACATCTCGATAAAGACAAGATGGAGGGAGTAGTGGTCACGTTGCCGTCCTTAAGACAGTGATCACAGCGATTGCGGCAGCGAAAGTTTGATGTCTACCTAGTTACAGTGCATACATTTATGACAAGGTGTTTAACACCGTTTGTTTATGTTTAATGCAGTGCCGTATATTTACATAAAATGTTTGCTGCGGGGAAGTTAATAATTCTTATATTCCTTAAGTAAAGAAACAAAAAATATTGTGAATCCTTACCGATGTTGCATATGTGGGGACACAAATTAAAATGGCTAAAATGGCTAAAATGTGGGGAAACATCATTTTCAGCTGTTTGTGTAGTTTGCAATTAGGAATTTAACGTGACGAAAGTGCAGATCCAAGGTATTCGTTGGGATGAAATTACGGCAGTTTATAGTAGAACTTTATGCATCGCTAATATTGTGACCTTGTAAACATTTTTGTAGGTAAGCAAGGCCGTAAACGAAGTAGTTAATGTGAGTGTACTATGGTTAAACTTTTTTTAAGCACTGATACTTTTATTTGATTATTTAATTAGTCAGATAAACATGTTCAGAATTTCTATGCAGCTATTCTACGAATGTTTCCAAATGTGAAACACACAGGAAGTTTACCAGTTATTTTATCAAAATTAGTTTGAAATATGATTAGTTATTAACATTACATTGTTTCCTACACACAAAGATGTAATTTTTCTTAGTAGGTATTGTAGTAATTTATTATGTATTAATGTAACATTTAAATTTCTGTAGTTAAATTTTTCTAAAAATATGACAGAAGAGTACTTTTTTTTTTATCTTTATACAGGTAGGGAAGAAGTGAACTAGATCAGCAGTGCTGTCTGTGATAAGCACTTGTTTACAAAAACTATTTTGAGATTTCTCACAAACATAATAAAAGAAGAAAACTGAGAATAATACAGTATATTGCTGCAGGTACAATGTAACAAAAACATATATTTTAAGAATGTTCAAGGTTATAAAGTAAAAACTGCTAAATTTTTGTGCTTAAATTAGTAAAGCAAAGTGCATTCCTATATCTCCTTGTAAATACAAGACATGCACTGGCAAATGTATAACAAAATTTGAAGAAACACTATTCGAAAAATATTCGAAAATTAATTTTCATTCAAAAACTATTTGAAACACTAAAACCACTATTCGCACACTCCTACTTATGACGCAAATACAACTAGTCCAGCTGTAGCATGCAGCACGTGGGCTGATAAGGTTTTTGTTTTATGTTTGCTCAACAAGGGAACGATAAGAGTGACTGCTGCCAGCACATCGAGAACCACGGCGTGTCTATCCGCAGTACAGAGTATTAAACTGACGCACTGTGCTTTATATTCTTATACTCTTTCCTATAAGCCTAAGACTTTGTGATGAGTTATTCAGTCGTTATTTTATGTGTGATAGCACCTTGAAAATTCTGTTTTTGCCCTTTTGAGGGGCTCGAAATTTGCGTTCCTTATAGGCGTACTGTTTGTGTAAAAATATAGACTTTTTTTTAATTTTTGTTCTTTAACAAACACGTTTATCAGTATCACTTAAAGTCTTATTTTGGTGAGACACTGCAATAGTTTATGCACAGTAACCAAAGAACTAAGACTCACGGCTGCACTGAAAGGCTTAAATTGTTACAGTATAGTTTCACATCAATAATACGAGCTGTTGTGTTGTAGTCCGAGTAAGCTTCATGCCTGGCAAGCAGAATGGATCATGCGTGCACATCCAGCTGAGAGCAAGAATGAGAAATGCCAAAGCCAGTCAGTCTCCCCTTCCCGTACCGAGAGCACAGCCCGGCCACGCAGCCACACGCATCTCGGATCTAGGGGTTTTCAACAATATTAATGACTTACATCTGTATAGTAATATCTCAAATAAGAAGTTAACTTTTCAATAATAAATCATATGATATTTCCACACTAAGTCAATGAAATGGGCATGTCACACTGTGTTTATGCATTTTTTTTTTGTGATTAGAAACGCTTTTGAGAGTACAAATTTTTTTTACAGAGGCATATTACTATTAAAATACTTTATGGAAAAAAAACTACATTTTTGTGTATAAGGCAGGGCTGCCACCAAGTTAGTTTTCAAAATCCTGCAATTAGCATAAAAAAATTCTGTAATATTTCCAACTTACGTTTACGTACTTTTCGGAAGTAATTTTAGACAATTTTTGCTGTAAAATTTTGATAGTGAAGTCAATATGCATAGTAAATTATTATAACACTGTGAAAAACTGAGATGTTATACTGTAAACCATCTACTGTTCATGTTTTTACAGACTGAACTATTTTCCAACCAGTTTCGGTATAGTAGCAGTAAAACTTTCCACCAGTTTTCCTATTTATAAGAATTTGTAGAACTAGTTAGATAAACTTCGAACATGTTGAACCGACTACTTATTGTTGAAAGTTTAATATATCTGCACGAGTTTATTTACGGCCCTGAATGTGATGTAGTTTTCATCATGGCGCCACACATAAACATGTTTTTGACCAAATTTTTTGGCCAAAATATGAGATGTGGCCTGTATGAGGTGTCTTATAATAATTCCCTTTAAGATTTATTTTCGTGTAAAATAATTCGTAAATGTTTCCTGAATTTATTTGTCTATACAGCGACTTTTTCAAAAAAAGAAAAGATTTCTAGGTGCACTGTAAACAAAACAGGTTGGATAATCTCGTCAATCCATTCATGTGCGTCGCTAATTATTGTGCCTATTGCTGATAAATACAGATGTTGTACATAAATATCCATGATTGTCTAGCATTATCCGTCTGTCCGTTTTAACCTTTAAATACCCGTTAAAACGACAGGCCTATACTATAGGGTATTGGGTGGGTCAAAATCAGCACAAAATGTCCCTATTCCTATGTTACCCTACAGTTTTTATGGCCCTTTTCCCTGAAACCGCGAAGGGTGGTAAACAACGGGATTATGCTGTACCTGGTGGTATCGATTTTCAAAGACAAAAACAGAAAACTACTTTTTGTGTGAAAGTTTGTCAGCTATGTCAGCTACTGTGGGAAGCAAGTAGTGTTCACATATTCAGAGCTTGTGGGTCTAAACATACACAAGGAGATTTATCTATCTGCTCAACAATTACAGTAAAACCCTGCCACTTGGTTCGTACGTACAGATTTTCGCGAACAATGAAAAAATTAAATGGAAAAAATAAAAATTTTAGTAACTGAAAATCTGTTGCAGAGATCCATTAAAACGTCGTTATGAGCCACTTTAGTTTTTTTTATAGGTTGTCTTTAGTTGGTATAATTTTATGTGATTTTATTTTGTGTTTTTAGTAGGGGATGAGTTTGCTTGTTGTCACCTTCTTGGGTGTGTTCAATTCCTGCTTGTATCTCTCCCTTGCTTCCATCTCGGAGTGCCTACCCTTCCTCCCCTCTTTACCTACGTAGTAGCGGAGTTCCGGCGCATGCGCACTCGAGGCGGGGAGGGTGGAGAAGTCGAGTGGGGGAGTGGCCAGCGCGAGGCGAGGCAGTCGAAGGTGGTCCGAGAAATACTCCCTGGGCACGAGGATTGAGTTGAACCCAGCACCGTCAGTTGGCTACTTTCCCCTTATAGGGCGATTCTCCTGGCACCCACTTGCAGTGGTTCAGAACTCCAGGGAGAGCTGAGTATGCTGGAGGTAACCTGGGTCGAGGACTTGGTCGCTAAGGTAATGAGTCCCGTTTAACTACATTTTATGGCCCTGCTTAGTGCTCTACTTCCTTCCTTGTAATAATGGAGTAGCGAAACTGGAATAACACACAGGAATTGACTGAACAGTGGCCGAAAGGAGTGTATTTAAGTGAGGTTCGCGGCAGGATCGGACATAGTTTTGATCCCCGTAATTTTGACACTGCAATACAGGGAACATTTTAATGTTATAAAAGTGTGGCCAACTTGATTATTGTATTATTCAAATAATTTTATTGTGCAAGATGTGTGGTTCTAATGTTATTAAAACGGTGTGTTACAGTATGCTCTTAAACTTAATAGGGCACGCATATAGGCCCAGGATCCAAATATTTGAATGTTTTGATTATTCCCATATATATACATATATATACACATCTGTAGATTCACGTAAGTTTGGGGAACTTCGTGAAGGAGTTTGTTGTTTGTATGAATCATGTTACGAGTCAAATAGATGGTAAACAAATGAAAGAGTCGTGTTAATTAATGACCGGATTTTCTGATGGCCCGTGCCCGCCTATTACATGGTTTGCTAAGGGCTCTGAAAAGGGAGGTTTTCTGCCTCAATTATTTTAAATTTATGAGCCATTTACTCGCAGCAGGTTAGAGCCCGGGCAGAGGGAGTGCTGGTTCAGTTACATGTCCCAATATGTATAAGCAATACAGGTGAGAGCTCAATCCTAAAATAATATATTTCACGATGAAAACAGCAGAAACATAGTTGCGCGCGTAAGCAACAGAGTGCAAGATGGGTCACTGACCTGCCGCCAGCTGTTTCTCAGAACAGCACCCGCTTCTTTCTCGCTTGCTCTACCTCTCTCTCTCTCTCTCTCTGGCGACATCTGTGTGACGAGATGCGCCGTGTGCTGCTTGTCATAACTCAAAATTAAGAAAAATAAAAGAAAAAGCTACCGGTATATAAATGAAAATAATTAAAATTCTACTGTGTTCAATTTGAAACCAAAAAAGCCAGGAAACTGTATGTAGATATGTGCATGACCCTTAATATTCCAATTCTTGTTTTACTTGGCAATTAATCACTGTGATACACAACATACTCAATCTGCTCTGTAATTCTAAATTGGATTGTTTTTTATCATTTGGAATTTGTGTGTCAAATTCAAAACTGTTTACTTACTTATTGAATGAATGTTATTGACAAAACTTGTTTACATTTTATACTGCAGTTGTTATTTTAATTTGACAATATTTTTGTGAATTGCTCAATTCTGCTACTTGTTTTAATAAATCGACTGCATTCAAAAACGTACACTGTCAGGACTTAAAACTAGTGTATTTTCTCTATCATTTGATTTTTTACATTGTATTGCATTGTATTGTATTGTTCTTTAAAAGGGTTTTTACAGGTTTGATTTCCAGCACACTACAATTTTAGTGTCAATACAGAAATATTTCGAAGCTGTCAGGTAACAGTACTTTATAATAATAACAATTATAATTATTGTTTAGAAAAATGTGTAGCAAGTTTCAATATCCTGACTTTCGTTAAGGCTGAAATCAATGTCATTTATTTTTCATTTTCATGAAATTTCATTTTCAAAATTTTGTTTCGTGAAGAAAATGTTACTTTCGCAAAACCCTACAATCTGCAAAATATGATCCCAAGTGCGGAAATTTATATAGCTAAAGAGACACAGCATAGGAAAAAAACTCACCATTGCCAAACATTTGTTCGTACGATGAGTTGTCCATTCAAACCGACAAGGCTGAATTTCGACCTCCACGCTCCAATATATAAATCAATAACAGTGGCCCTGACAAAAACTTAAGACTTTTATCACATATTAATTTTGCTAATACGTATTTAGAGCCAAATGACACCCTAACTACACATGAACAAAAATTACGTAAATTAAAAATAAAGTGCAAACATATTGCAGCTGTAGGCCTAACCTGTAGAGCACAATACAACATTTCACGTACCGTATTTACATTTTAAGCTGGAAAAATTGTGTCGTATTAACATAATTTTCACACTCATTTAACATGTAGGCATTTTCACTTGGAATGCAGTACTCATCGATGTAGATACGTTTATAATTAAATCGAAATGAACAAGGAAAAAAGTGCAACATTGATAGGCATCATCTCAATATTGAATTTTGTAAGTTTCTTTTGTACAAATAATCAAACATTTCTCATTACAGCTCTTCTATATTGCCAAATGCATTATAATTTAGTTGCAATATTTAATTAAATTGTAGAATGTCTTGTTATGTCATAAACTCACGAGGTTAGTGTTGTTTAATAAGTTATCCGAGCTAAGTTTTCTTATGTTCAAAACGTGAACTGACATAGCCAATTGTATGGATGCATACAAAGGGTTAATTTGAACAAATGAGGCTATCATTTGGTGAAATAGCGCCACATCACATTTTCTAAAAAGAAAGAAAAAAATATATTTTTCTCGTAATCGTTTTTCAATTTTCACGGACATGGAAGTGCCCTGGATTGCAACAGTACTGCCATCTCTTGGGAAGTTTTACAAGATCCTGCCCATCCGTGAATTATCTGCCAATCAAGGGCGCCTTGAACCAGTAAAGCCTCGCTGATTGGTTAGCACCATTGCAAGGTTGGGAATGGAATGTGTCATTTTAGCCTAAATTACAAGGGTAGAGTAGGTAAACTACATCAAGTTTAAGATGTTCAAAATTTTATCCGAATGACATTAACCTATTTTCGAATTTGAACTCCTAGCAGCTATTAAAAATCTGTATGGCAGTTTTGTTTAAAATTAATTCCACTATGTTGGCCAATTTTCAAGAACGTAATTAAATTGGCTAATTATGAAACTAACTGTGTAATATCAGAGTGATCACTCATTACAACATAAAAATTCCCTAATTTTCTTCATTTCCCTGACAAAAACCAAAAACTCCCCTGATTTTCACAAGTATGAAAACTGGTATTTTACTCAACATATTTTCCAATAAAAGCAAATATTCCAAGTCATTCCTGACACTATTGCCAGTGAACTTGACAAAAAATTCAGAAGAAATAGCTATGAACTTGACAACGGAGTATAATCACGTCTACATGATGGTAATTTTCTGAATAAAAAAGCTATAATTTAATTTTTATTTTATAACGTCCAAATTCAGCCTCAAGCTGGTTTACAATTGGTAGGTGGTTAGAAACTACTGACATTACTGAACAAATATTAATTATGGATATTATAATACTACCGTATTTGCCGGCATATAGGACGACCCCGCATATAAGATGAGTCATGGTTTTGAAGGTAGAAAATCTTGAAAAAAAAAGTAAATTACTAATTTTGAAATTCCCGACAAAAAATATTTTTTTCCTTAGCCAGAAACATTAAAAATGTAGTTTAAATATGTTCAATGCACTTATTACCGTCATATAAACATCATAATAGACACATAAATTAATAACATCGGCTACTACTGCCGTCCGGGCGCCCAAGAGCCAAGAAAATGCACGGTGGCGGCCGGCGATATCATCTGTTGCCGGCAGGTGTGCGAGACTTGGCAACGCCGGACTAAGGCATGCCACGCACTACATGGCAACGCAGGGCTACAACAGTTGATTGCAAGGTCATTGCATTCCTGAGCGCTGACGATCGCCGCTTCGCTGCGAGGAAGTGTCTTTTATTAAGAATGACGCTCATCAAAATTTCGTACCGTAAATTTTATTTAAAAAACGGGGCACTCGTTTTCATTGGTGACGAAAAACGCAATTCCTTGAAACATCATACAACTCCACAGCTTAGTCTCAAACAATTTTTAGGTTACCAAAAATTTTTGCACCTTCATATAAGACGAGTAGCAATTTTTGAAGGCCGAAAATATGTAAAAATAGTCATCTTATATGCCGGCAAATACGGTATGACACAAATACCGCAAGAAACTTATAATTGTATTTTCCTTTCTACTATTTTTATGAAAGCTCAAAACAAACGAGGCAAGAAAATTCCATTAAGTTCCTCAGATTGGCCAAAAATTCCCTGAAATTTCCTGATAATTGCATGTTTTCCAGGTGAGTGGCCACCCTGATTATATCTTGTCATAAAAAACCCTATCATGACTGCCAGTGTATAACCCCCCGGCTTTCTCAAGTAATCTTAGTGTTTCTTACTGTCTGGTTTGAGCATTCATACTTCGATCTGATAACATTTTACTGGTGAACAAACAATATTTGCAGGTATAACACTCTGGTAGTAAGTCCTATGCAGAGAAGGATCTCTGCTTTCTTCGCCCTGGGCAAGAATCGTTAAGTCGGTGACCTCTCTAACCCGAAGCTGTTTACTTATTGGCCGTCACCTCATTCCGTGTATGTCGGCGCATCCTAACCAAAAAATTAAGTAACTGTGAATTTACTTATGTTGCACCTTGCCTGGTTCTGCGCGTACCTGTAGTCTACGAGCACTGATAAAACTGGAACAACTGATGTTGCTGGAAAAAATTGTATATTATTTTTCTGGACGTTGTACAACATCCCTGATTTCAGCAAGAACAGAGTCTTTGCTGCCTCAAGTTTAAGACCAAGAATAAATCTGCACAGAATTGTGATCACATAAATTCTAGCAACATACTGTACAATTGACATTATGATTATACACACCAACACTTCTGACAACACAATAGTCGCTCGATCAGAAGTGAAAGTATTAGTATCCTTGACTACGGACACACAGCTTCTTCCACTCGTGTACTAGACAACGTTAATTCTGCAGACTCTTCGGCATCTTCTTGGAACATTGTAATGAAACTATCGTTGAAGTCCCACTCTCCATTGCGAGTCTCACCGAGTAAATCATCGATCGGGTTGCAGAGAATGTCCGGATCACTTGTTTGTCTTTGCTCCACCGAGCCATGGTTGTTCAGGTCGACAACCCTGCATGGCGGACTGTGACGCTCCACAAAGTCGAATCTGTCTCCCAGCCACTTGCGGAAGAGATCGGCACAATCGACAGTGGAGTATTTGCTGCTGACCCTCTGCCTGTAGACGGGGACATTGACGTTGAGGCTGCGTAATCCGCCCTCAAGTTGCGAGAACTCCTTCTCCACTCTAGCAGCAAAGACCCCAGGGTGGCAGACATTCTTGCGTGTCGTAATATCTGCGTGGTCCCTAATCAAGGCATCCACAGGATCCAGCTGTTCCTCCTCCTGGCTATGGCGACGGGAACCGGCCCGGCAGAAGTCGAGACCAGCGTCGTCCGGGAACAGCTCTTTGCCCACGACCTCTTCCAGCAGACCAACTGCACGATGCAGGACGGTGCACGCTTCCTCTGGTGAGCCCTCCATAAAACTCATTGGACACTTGAAGCCATCCAGCGCTCTCTTACCTTCGAATGTCCATTCTTTCAGAGCTGCAGTCCTCTTGTTGTGGTCATCGTGTTCACTCTGTTTACCTGCCAGGAACCACAGCTACCATCAAACAGCAGTTTACACAACACTTTAAAACTACATAGGCCTATTGATTGTAATGACATTTCTGAAGAACATGTTCAAAGAAAATTAAGAACAGTACCTAAAATCAGAATACGGGCACACACAGTGATTTAACATTTGCTAGAAAATAGATTGGGAACTGTACAGTGTCTTGCAGTTAAGTAAAATAACTGTAAATATCTCTCTTAACAGAAATATCTACCTTAGCCAATCTTAATACAGTCAAACTGATTACTACAGTATTGTACATCCTATCAACAAAGACATATCACTCTATGCTGTATAATACTTTATTTCAAACTACAGGTTGAGTCAAATAACCCTGACAGCTGCTATATGCCACAAGCCTCCATCATTCAATTCAAGGCAGGCTTTATCTAATCAAAGGTCGTAATGATTTTGTAAAGAGTGGCGAGATGACTGTTTGGTTGTAAACATGACAAATGTTGATTTTACTTACACTGGCTGTGATTTTGGAGCAGAAGAAAATGTGACAAGCAGGTAAACTACCCAGCAGTATACTATTTTCACAACATTATGTGTATAGCATAATTTAATATATTATTTAGCAGCATTTTTTTTATTATCTCACTGATAAAGGCACTCTCATATTGCGCTTATTTTAGCCACGAACAGATTTCAGAACTTAACATATTTTATTGTGTAATGTTCTTTGTGACATTACGATACACAAATAGTGACATATTTTACTGAATTTAATTTAGTGCCATTTGTGATATCTTGTGAAAATATAAACTACAAACTCAAATTCCAAGGGCACTTCTCTCTGTTAAGAGTTGAGGCCAGGCTGTACATATTGTCTTATATCCCACTAGGATTTACCTGCTGGAATGTTTTTAAAGAATTTTCCTACTACCTGTATTTAATTTCTGCTTAAAAGTTGTGCTGGGCCCGCACTTCCTTTCACGAATTATGTGAAGATTCAACCAAAATGTATTGTTTACAAGACTTTGCAGATCATCAACTTAGTTGTTGTGTATATTGACAATGGCTTTGTACCGACTGTATCGATATGCAACGTAATTTGACGACGCCGGAGACAGTTTGGACATGGCAAGATATCTGCAATTAACATATTTAATACTCCGCAGCTATATTTAGAACATTTCCACGTATCCAGACTTACATACCTTATATTCCATTTGTTGTAGTTTGGAATATTTTACGACGCTGTATGTAAACATGACATTCCTCGCAATAGACGTAATGTCAAATACCCTAGAGTTATATAGTGTAAATTTGGGAATTCATGAAAAGACATTTATATGTAATTAATATTGTACGTAGCGAGTTGTATAATAATTGTATTATGCTTTTCTATGCAATTTCCGGTTTAATAATAATTAAATTATTGTAATTTAACTTGTTATGGTTGCTCCGTTATGTTGGGCGGACTATTTCTGCGATCCATATTACTGCTCGCTTCTTGTATTTATACTCGTGTTTTCCTAGTGTGGGGTTCAGTTCGCTACCTGTGAAATGTGTCAGTTTTGTTATTCGTTATTGTAAATGTGGAATGGGTTGTTATGCTGCAGGACTTGTAATTGATTAATTTTCGGCACCTGTTTAGTTTCTTGTTTGATTGTTTCTTGAATTGAATTCCTGCAGCATAACAGCCCAAGTCCTAGTGCTTCGTTCATGTTTTGTGCTGTTTGTTGTTTTTCACTTTGACCAGTAAATTAAAGTAACTTTCGCGTTTGGGTATTTCACAATTTAAACCTTCAGTAACTTTGTAATATTCAGTGAGAGAGAGAGAGAGAGGCAGACATGTAAATTCTACATTTTAGTTTTGTTTGCTTATTAATTAATTTCTGTAGGCATGTAATTTGAAGGTTAGACTCTGACAGACAGAGAATGTAAATAACGGCAGATAATAATTAATTAGATTTGATATTTCTTATGCACCTTATATGCCCGCTTATGAGACTGTGCTAGGGTTAGTTGATGTGTGCATACTACCGAGGTAGGTTATGCTGGTGTTTGTGATTATGTGTACGGACGAGTGTCCCCGAGTTTTAAGTACGTAATTGTATTTAGGGGTGTGTGTCCCCACGATTTCATGTTAGGGTTTGCCACTGAGGAAAGAGACTCAGGTAGCACATGTTGTGAGTGTTAGTTCCCTACGAGGATAGGGCTAGCACATTTGTTTATGTTATTGTTTTGCTACACCCTTCTCAGGATTCTCGACTAGGGCTTCTTAATGTTCCATGTTGTTCACTTAGAATTGATTCCATTTGCACGCCTGACAACACTAATTCTGGGAATGTAATGTTTAGTGTGATTATCCTTTTGTATTGTAACTTCTAATGTTTTGGTTTTGTTGACAACCTGAGAATGTAAAATCTTTGAGGTTATGTTGATTGACTATGTTGTGTTTGAATAAATCGCTACTGCGATTGTATCAAAATTTACTATGTTTTATTTGAAGCTAATCTACAGATCATGTCTTTTATGATTGCAATTTAAATAAGATTTTGCTTGCAGCTATTGCTGATTATTAACTGGTATTACTGTACTGAGGTTATGAGTTCAACCTTTGTTTGGATTGAGGTTAAATCCTTGCCTAAACGTTCTTGCAAATAATAGGGAGTCACAACCCACATTTTTGTTCCTGTGTTTTTGTTAGTTAACATCGCCAAAAGTGAGGTTAGCACATACGATGGGAGGCGATGGTACAAAGTATTCCTACCCAATGACGTATCAGTGAAGCACTAGCCAATATAATAGAATACAATACAACTCAACATTAGGATACAAAATCTGAGCATTAATAAAAAATATAAAAAAAAAGTACAAACTTAAGTCAAATTTTGTGGATTCAATGTATCAGGAAACACAAACAACACAACAATGATCTTTACAAGATATATTTGAAAACGCACAATTTTCCTGGCTAAATATTAAATACTTAAAACCTAAATGATGGGAACATTATCATTAAAAGAAATAAAGCTCTGTAAACTACACTGACAATATAATGGTTGAAAATTTCAAATAACGTGATATGAACTGAAAAAACATTTTGTTCAAATAAAACACAAACGAAATGATACAATTTTTGTCAAACCAAACTAAATGGAAAAAAAATGTTACTGTATAATTTTTGTCAAACCAAATTAAATCAAAAAATTAAATGTCCGTACTGAAATTTGTAACTGTTTTTAAAGTATACCATGGCTAGTGTATCTGAAGCTGGGAAATGTTGTTACTTAACTGAAATTCATGAGGCAAAACTGTATTTTATAATAAATAAAATATAAAAATGTTCCATTGGTGGGTTATCATACTGAATCACCACTTTGTAGAAGTAAAATAAGGTCTTTCTTTAGTGTAAGTTACCATTTTGAAGCCAACAAACCAGGTGCAGAAATAACAAAGTTTTCTTCATGTCACTTCAATTAAAGGTTTTTTTTTTTTAATTTCTTTGCAAAATTTATACGTATCCACCTCAGAACAACCATTACTACATTTTTTCATACTTCTGTATGTTGTTTTGCATAGACAACAACCCAATTAAGCTAAAGCACAGCTGAAATTTTACACAAAAACCAATGTGAAATGCATTTTCGGATAAATATAGTTAATTTCAAACAAAACTTCTTAATTGAACCAAATACCCTAGCGACAAATACCGGACAGCTCTATGCAAATACTAAAAGTAAACTTGTGAAAAGTAACCTTAGCGGTATGAGGTGAAACTAACATACATTCTGATATTATTTTTGTATTATTATTGTATTTTATTATTTTGCACGTTTTATTTAATTTTTACATATTTATCGCATAATTATTTTTTATTTTCTCAATGCAACGTTCACCATTGAGAAACTTTTCCAGAATTTTTATGTTTCCAGCGTACAATGAAATCAATGAAAGTTATTGTGCAGTTCTCTTGTGGTCTGACGTAATAACACAATCAGAATTCTTGCTAAAGCGCTCAAGCTAAGGATGAATATTTAACACGCACTGCTCTAGTAGTTTGCCAGTTTGAAACTAACTCCTTACACATACCTGTTGAATACTACTTGTACAGTATGTTTTACTCTATGGATTACAAGAGCTTTTGTTTCGGTTTAGTGAAAGGTTTGTTGTGAACGGGTCTTCTGACCCGCTCGGGTTTAGTGTTGGAAGTGAGCTTAGCAGGTGGTGAGAGTTCTTTGCTGAGGGCAGGAAAATCCTGAGCGTCGCAGATAAACGTGGCTTTCGTGAAGTTGGAAAGCGAGTCCACGCCTAGAATTGACGAGGGAGAGGACGACGCAAGGTATGTTGCGGTGAAACTCCATTTAGTTCGCCCCTTTCTATTGGAGGTGCAATTCCTCCATGAAATTCTGGGATGAAGATTAGTCATTAGATAGAGGTGTTTACTCGCCTTTTCACTATTTTATTAACAACAGCGTTAAGATTCTAAAACTTTAGTCTTGTAAAGTAGTGATTTTAAAGATAATTTCCAAGCAGGAGGACCTTCAAACTGGAGTGTTGCGGCATTAAGTGTACGGTCAAAGAGTGCTCAAGTTTTGCAGTATGATGGGTCAAGCAAGAGTAATGTTTATTTCCAATGAGTTTAACTCACGAAAGTGAATTGTATCAGGAGAATTCTTAAGTTAGTTTGTTTTGATGTGTGCCAAGGTCGAGTAAAAAAATTGGTTTTTGTAACAAAAGATGTAAGAGAATACTGAATGTGTATAAATTCCATCTTGTTCAGAATTCCCGTTTTCTCACCACGCTACCCAAGTCACAATACTATAAGGATAGATTGTCGACGCACTAACTCCACATAGAGGAGGTTTGTATTTGAAAGTTGATAATTGTGCCCAATGTCGTTGTAGATTGGTTCAGTTGTGCATGTTACAGTGTCAATGTTACTTTCTTCGTCGGGTAGGCAAATATGGACAACACCATAAATGTGGGTAAAATACATCAGTTAATACTCATTACTTTAAGCAGTAGGCATCATGCTTCATATTTGAACTAATCATTCGTTGGTACGACCTCGCAAAACAATAACCTTGGCTTTACCGGCATATTTACAGTTTTTCACAACTTAAGCAGAAAGCAAGAATGCTACACAACAAACTCATATTTTTTAATTATTCTTGAGAATTTAGACTAAACTACCAGAAACGTTGTACAGTGTGAGAATAACAGCTACCAGAGTTTAAGTGTACCTGATAACTGTAGGAGAAGTTGTACTCACCTTCTAGATGGCCGAGAACATTGAAGTCTCGACACACCTCACGTTGGAACAAGCACTGCAACAGACAAGACATCACCCATCAACCTCCTTGCCGACTTCGTCAACCAGTGCGGCACAACTCACTAAACCTGGCAGCTGTGAACAACAAACTGTCTTTTTTTTAAGTCCAGCTTACTTTTCATTCGTATGTCATCACTGTTGTTTTCTGTCTGATATTAATTTATAAGACAGTAGGCTGCACCAATGGTGTTTGTACACAATTTCACTAAACACTATGGAAAAGATATTTTGCCATTTTCCCAATCACAAAAACTTTTGAAGGACACAGTTTGCTTTTACAGTTAATAAAAAAAAATTTACATGAAAGGGATATGACATCAAGTCTGAAAAAAAACAGAAATCAGAATTTCTAAAAGAAGAAATATATTCATTAGGAAATGAGGTGAGTAAACACGTGATTAGAGTAGATCTAAGCAATCAAAGATGTCCTTGACTGACATTGGTTGGCACAATGTTTTCTCGCAAAGGGAGGTGAGGACAAGTGACAATGTCATTACTTGCCATGGTTCATTACTTCACTTTTATTATTTTTCAATGTGCGTTATGAATCTCTAGTAATGCTATTGTTGCTAAACAGAATTAAAATTTCATTGAAAAATTGTAAAAAATTCAGACAAAGTCAAAGATGACACAAAAAAGGTTATAACATCCGAGCAGTTCTAAATTAATAGCATTTTTAATTGTGCAAGACAGTTGACATAACTCACCTTGTCATTGGCACACAGCAACACTGCGGTCGTGTACGTAACCTGGTACACATTCAACAATGATCTTACGTTCTGCACCGAACATCTTGGACACAATTTCTGCAACAGTCACAAACTATTTTTTTATGTTTAGCCAAAGTATTAATTATCAAGACAATGTGTGCATACTCCCTTTAAGCATACCTCCCTAGAATATAGCCACCTCCTCATATGATCCTTATTTCAAGACGATTACTGTCGAACAATCTTTGCGACAATCCGTACTCTGTAATTTAACATTGCACAGTAACTGTCTTTCAAATGGATCGTAACTCTCCTTACTTAAAGGTCCTGTGAACTTGAAACAAAAGTACTAATAAAAAAATAGAACTTCCAGAGGAAAAGGGAGCAGTGAAAACCATACCGCTCTACGGCTTTCCTTTCTCTTGCTATGCCTCTGTAATCCAACAGCGCTCGCGTTGTGCCAGTATGTACAGACGTGATAATTGTTTGCAATATCATACGTGCTACTATTCTGTTTCAAATGCCTAGGTGTTGTGTTGTTTGCTGTTCAAAGACTATAAATTCAGAACTAGGTATTAGCGTTCACAGGTTCCCAAATCGCAAACGATCACCGGCCTTGGTTTAAAGCGTAGCTAATTTTTACAAACAGCTGTAATTTCCAACCCACTCACAATTCCGTAGTTAGTACCAAACACTTTCTCGTATAAGATTTATAAAACGTTTTCAGACAATAAAAAAGAACTTTTAGACATTAGAAAAAATAAACCAGTTTTGAAAAAATGTGTGGTTCCTTCCTTTAAATTAAAACCTACTGCAAAAAGTCATCTTTCCTGAGGTGGGTAGCGAAACACTAGTGTTTATACGTGAAGGAACATAATTGCGGAAGCATTCAAAGAGTTGTCTACGGGTCATTCCATGTCAAATCACCCGATAGTGGTTGCGTGACCATTTTTTAAAATTACGAAACTTATCACATATATTCCTACACATTGGTACTTCAAAACAAATTTTTATAGAAATTATTTTGCCATACTTTTTTTTGTACAGCCATTTCTATAACTTAGTGCACACCAGTTTTGGCAAAAATTGACATTTACTTAACCAGTTACAGCATAATACCTATTTGAGGTAGAGCCTTAAATCAAAAATCATTGTGTTACTAATGAAATAAGCTTTATATTGATAACTGACTACTTAACATACTCCATTTCATTTTCCTAAAATTCTGCAAT
>PNEQ01004310.1:0-23535 GCA_003012365.1 Medauroidea extradentata
CTCTTAATAAGTTCTGATCCTCTTATTTCAAGTTTAAGACCATTGCCAAGAAAAAAATCTTACTCTCTGTCAAGCGATGTTTTGAAACTATTGAAAACACCTTCTGTACAAGTGAGTGTCACTGATGAATCCGACACAGAAAGTGACAATAGTAGTGTTAGCATTAGACACAATGTTAATTGAAATTAATGCTTACATTAACTTTATTAAATCCATTGAAAACTATTACGAAAATATTCAATCCTTTAACGAAATTTGTGATGAAACATTCACCCTTATAGTGCATTATTCATTAGACTAATCAAAACTGCTAATTCATGTTTAACCACTTATAAATATAATTTTATTAGTATTTTTGGTAGGATATATACGGATCTATAAGTTACTATAATTGTGTTGTATTGTTAATTGTCAGGAAAGGATTAACTTCGTCACCATGTTACTTCAAAATATAGAGTTGGCATATGAGTTTTGCCCTTATTGTAAAAATACGTTTTAGCCAATTGTATCTGTTATTTTTATTTGAAATTATTTTTGGATCTTGGAAAGAATGATTGCGTGGTTTTTGTTAGTGTGGTATTTAAGAACACAATCAAAAAATTATATCCGATTTCCTAATCAAGTAACATAATTTGTTTGGTTAGTATGGTGCTTAGAAGATTTATGTATAGAACCGATATCATGGACATACGCCATTGCTTGCGAATGTTGCCGTCTTGCAGAAAACATCCACAATAAAACGAAAAACGACAACAAAAACCAATAAAGAAAAGTCGAGCGTTAGCTAACGCTCGACTTTTCTTTATTGGTTTTTTCGTTTTATTGTGGATGTTTTCTGCAAGACGGCAACATTCGCAAGCAATGGCGTATGTCCATGATATCGGTTCTATACATAATACTAACCCATTGCAAGAATCGTTCAAAGATCACATAGAAGATTTATGTTTGCAAGAACCTTTCAGCCTTGCAGTGAAACAAAATAAGACTAAATTATTTTAATAATATGTTGTTAGTATTGTATATAAAAATAAAAAAAAATATTAGATTCTTAATTATAAAGGATGTAATGGATTATATAAAATTATTTTTCATACCATGTAGAGGAGATTATTTTTTCTACTTTACTATGAAACATTTTATTTTGACTGATCAACTATGTTAATTACATACCTTAAAACATAATTAATTATGTTTATGTATTATTTTATTTTAACTAGGCATATTACACTGCCTTAGTAGTATTATGTTGGCATGAGACTTTCATCCTTGCAGTGAAATAAAAAATACTAAATTATTTGAGTAATATATTGTTAGTACTGTATAAAAAAATATAAATAATATGTTTGATTCCTAATCATAAAGGATGGAATTGATTATATTAAATAATTTTTGAAAACATGGTGTTGCGGAGATGAGTTTTTCACCTTTACTAAGAAACATTTTACGTATTTTGACTGTGTTAATTACCTACCTTAAAAAAGAACCATGTTTATAGTGTATGCTATGTTTAATATTATATATTATTGATATTGTGTTTGTATAAGTGTAAGCATATTACATGGTATAGATTTGTTAGTATTGCAAATAAGAATATAAAATAAAATGATTGATTTCTAATCATAAATGAAGAAATCTGTTTTCTTAAAATTATTTTTGAAAGCATGGTGTTGCTGGAATGAGATTTTCCCCTTTACTGTGTAACATTTTATTTGTAACCGATAAAGTGAGTTATCGTAATTACGTTGAAAAGATACACAAGTTTATATCATTTTAATTAATCACATTACTAGGCACAGCTATACTTGTTAGAATTGTATTTTAAGATTATTGCCCAGCTTCACAACTATTTTCATTCCCATCAACGTTACTCATTATGCTACTACAGTAATAGTTATATATTTATATTTATAAGAGAAATTTTGATTATATAATTTTTATTTCAGAAGTTTTTAATTTTGTCCCGCTAGCGAAACGAAACCGACCACTGTGAGGCGTAGCCTTGGGAAAGCAAGGGTGATGGGTAGACACGTTACCACACCCATTTACCTAAAAAAATTACTTACACCAATAAAATAAAAATTTGACATGAATGAGAAACAAAAATTTACACACTTGCCAGCCCACTTGTAAAACATGTTGAATACCAGGTAAGCTTAATGTCTTACGCTGTGGTCAGCACAACTTAATAAATAAATAAAAAAAAATAGAAGTGAACACAAGAGATTGTGCCACATTACAAATTGATAAGAAAGCAGAATGTAATATCTTTCACTTCTCAATGGTCATATTTGCCTCATGGATCATCTGTCAAATATGGTTTATGAAATACATGAGTTTTCCCCATGGTAATAAGCAGGTTACTGTAGCCAACAGAGAAAACTTGTACACGTACAACTTTTTAGGTATTTACACACACATCATTCTGAAACAAACTAACATCCAACAGCTTGTCACCACCTTAAAAATTGAATTTTGGACATTTGTATAAGTAGCCACTTAAAAAGAAAATCCAGATGACAGCATGTTAGGTTCGAGCTATATAGAGAACTCATAAGAAACACATTTGTCCTCTTCTCAAAGCTTTTAAGAGCAAAATTCTGAAATATATAATCTAATTATTTTTGGGTAATTATGTAATTGTAATTTTGAAAATAAAAATTAACTTTATATCTTTAGTCAGAAACATATTTCACATCTTTTCAACCTCTTAGGTATAAAAAAAAAAAAATTCTTTCTATAGTGCTTGGCTACACCAGACAGGAATCCCCCCTTGCAAGTTCAAGTTTCTAGGTCAAGCTGTTTGGGCTGCCCTTTTTTGTCAGCCACCAGTATCAGGTTTCAGTGAAGTTCTGTAACAGTAAAATAACCCACAGTCCTCTACAAGAAAGATACACTGAGATATAATTTTCTCTGCAAATATACATCGTGGATAAAATCTTTTTCTGAACTGAACTCTTAAGAGGGTGTGGGACATGCGGTTCGAGCCACAAAATTGACGTTTACGGCACAGGATATCCTTTGCAAACAGTTACGCACATTGAAATCTGGGTAATGTTAATATATTGGGTAAGGTTGGATCTTAGATTGCCATTATTTGAAGTTTCGAAACGTCTCATATTTTTTTAATTACACAGCCTTGAAAATGACTTAAGTTTAGTAGACGAATACTGACAAAATTTCACCGGAAACGATAAATCAAAAAATGTCAATCTACAACATGAGTTTGGAAACTCCGGGATGCATGCAGAGGCAACCACAGATGAAAAATCTCTTCCATCACACGTCTTGTAACAGACAGTTCCAGAAGAATTTGGTGCAGATTAGAGATGAAATAGTCAGGCTTCTTCTGCCCACAGATAGCGTGCAATCCATGTGTAGGGATTCATTACCTCTATCAGCAATTTCAGTACACATTACAAGTGCGATAAGGAAACATGAAACCCTGATGGTTATTTATGAAAATATATGCTGAAGTAAGGTCTTAAAAATTTGCTACAGTATCAGTTTACAATTATCGCTGATTTGTCACATAAAGTTTCATATTTCACTACCATATTTTTTTTAGGGCTACCTATCACTGAATACTAACACAACTTCGGCAATCATTATTCCTCGACACCGCTCATATTGGTGCATGGCATATCAGTACGGTTTTACAATGTTTATTGTGTTTGAACGAATATACCGTGTTTTGTTAGTAAAAATAATTTCCTACCATACCAGTAAAAAACTGTGTTTTGGGCAGCTCAAAAAGATAAAAAGAATGACAAAAAAAGAGCTTGAGGAGCAACTTAGTTTCCTTTGTTAGTTGAAAAAATGTATCAAAATTAATGTTGGAGAACAGCAGCAGGTCATCTTCAAGAATTTACAATATCGGCTGGAGATTATATATATTTTAAGATAAGTGACAATTTATATTTACTTTTACATGCAAACAATAATATTGTCATTACTAAATTTAGTACTTAATATTAACTTGATTCTAATTTCTACTTTTAATTATTTTGAGTCTGATTCCTGCTGGAATATTTTTTATTTGTTTTGGATGCTACAAATACATGAGGCCCTATGAAGAGCCAACACCTGGGGCCCCGCAAAGCCTAGGGCCACCACTGTATTGCAGTATCACATAGTCAGTGTTTACTTTACAGAAGATCACTGTTTCAAAATCAGAAGAAAACGCTAAAATGGATGGCAATTAATGCGCAATAAATTACACATGCTTATTTCTACATGACAGAATAGAAACAAAGGAAAAGCACTCTCAGAGTGGTGGAAGAATAGAAGATAGACCTAAGCAAACAATTTTTATAATTGAAAAGTTTGGTTTACATTAAATTTTTTAAAAATGTATTCAAAAATATTTCAGTTGTTACTTACCCTAATTAATAACAGATCTTAGCAGTTTAGATTTTATGTAAATGCAGCAGTATTTCTCTGTAAAACAAATAAGTAACTGCTAACAGTTAACAAATGTAATTTATAGATAGGTATATGTTTGCATTAGTAAACGACGCAAAATAATTAGTAATTAGAAACTGTTGTCAGCAGTTGTATTTAATTTATTTATTTATTTATTTGAATACCATATGTGAATGTTATGAACTGTTTATTTTATTTTCAAACATTACTTAAAATATTACTTTTGATGGTTCTCCATGTAGGTTAACATTTCCCTATTTCAGTGGTTCCCAAACTGAGGGTCACGGGCAATTTCGAGAGGGGTCGCGACAGGCTTCCAAAATAAGTTTAAAAAATAGAAAAATACTCGATAAAACAGAAAAACGTAAAAATGAAGATCTAAACAAATGAATGAACTTAAAATGTAAATTAATACTAATTACTAAGACAACAAACATGTGCGTAAATATCATTTGTTGAAATGGAGGCGGTCGCGGTTAAAAATCATACAGGAAAAGGGGTCTCGGTTTAAAGTTGTAACCAAAAGGGGGTCTCAAGACCAAAATCTTTGTGAACCACTGCCCTATTTTATTAATATATTTTGAAACAAGCTGTCATAATATGATTGCAGTGCTTTTTAAATTATATTTCTCTCTTGTAAAGTACAATGTAATATAGAATTGGTGAATATTCACAGAATGCCTTGAATCCACTGAATTTTTACTAATTTAGTCTGTCCAAACTGCTAAATCGGGAATTAGTAGAAAACTACAGACAATATCAGTGAACTTAATTTACTAATTGAAATAGTGAACTTCACCAAGTGAAACTGTAACAGGGAAATTTTTTTTATCAACATGTAGGTACAGTATGTTGTATTACGTACTGTCCAAGTACTGTATAGGCCGTTCGGAATAAAGTGAACACTAAATATTTAACCTTTGAAAAATATCACTAGTTGTTACTACATATAATTCAACATTACCGATAGTCACTTTACTGCTTGTATGGTTGGCAACGAAATAACACAACATAGTTCCGTGTTTATTCGTATTTAAATACAACAATACTGAAACAAAATCAATCGACAGCGATATAATTGTATTTTATATAATTAATAAACTTCTTTTTTATCAAACTATATAGGTACTTATCGACTGAAAAATTTATCTTACACGCGCAAACATAAAATGACGTGTCCCAGGAGATTAGACTTTTCCCGTCGTTAGCCGTTACACGCGGAAAGATACGAATTGGCTGGAAATAGATCTTTAGCAGGGCTTTTTCGAGTGCTCACTTTATTCCGAACTGCCTATAATTATGTATGCTTCTATTTACCAGTTTTTGAGACATTAGGAAAGCATTTTGTAGAAACACACCAATTAAAGAACAGGGCACTGACGACGGTATCTGAACCTCTTATATTCAGCTGTCAAGACATTCACTTTAAGGGCTCTGGTCCAAGTTTCCACACTTTTAGTGACAATTATTTTTTTAAAACATGAACGGCAGCTGATATAGCAAAATGAATTTGGAAAAAATTTACAGAGCAATTTTACAATATTGCGTCTCGCCTGGGTTTATGCCTTGACCACTCACAAAAAAATTATTACAGTAGAACCAGTTGTAATATTCACACTTATAGTATTTTTGAACGTTTCTTGCAATGGGACAGAATGACAAACTGTATTATTGTGGACATATGCTATTGCAGTATTATGTCGTCCCAGAAATTTTAGAAAGATGCTATAAAAAAAACCGAAATACGAAAAAAAGAGAAAACAAGCCGATTGGCTGTAGTCAACACATCCATAAACCAAGACAACAGAAAATGAAGGATCCCGCAAGGAATTAGTCGACAACAAATAAAGAAAAAAAAATTATAAACAAAAAAAAAAGTCGAAACACTAAGAAACTAATATGTAAAACTCAGAACATCATAATTAAGACAACACAGACAATATTGGAACGAATACAATAATGGACACAAGACAAGATAACGACGACGTCACAGGCAATACAATGATGAAGACACAAAAGAACACAGTAGATTTCCAAAGGTCGACTTTTCACGACGTTTCGGGAGCTGAAATCTAATCCCTTCTTCAGGTGAAGTAAAGGTGAAAACGAAAAAACTGGACAGTATTTATAGCCTTCAGCTCTGTTCCTAGCGCGACCAATGGTAGTCGAGCTCTCTCCCGATTGGCTGCACACCATTTCATGGGTTTTAAAGTCTATTGTTACTTCACAAATAAATTTGTTCCTTTTTTCCCCTCTTTTCTCGTATTTTGTTGTTAGTATTTCTTGGTATCTTTCTAAGATTTCTGGGATGACATAAAACTGCAATGGCACATGTAAACAATAACACAGTTTGTCCCACTTATAGTGTTTTCCTGCTTCTAATGCTACATTTATTTAGATCCTAGAACAGCTTACAACAGGAAATTACCCTCTTATAATGTTTTTCCTTGTGCAAGGTAGATATATTTTTGGTCCCTTCACATAAATTAAAACAGGGTTCAACAGTAGTGTATAAAATGTCTCATAATGACTTATAGTGCAGTAGTTTATGTTACATATGTCCAGATACTTAAGTTGTTGCTGTAAAATTTTCAAAAGGCCTTAACATGAAATATTCTACAAAACGACATGTGGGAACACTCACTGTAGGAATTTACCAGCCACAACTGACCACGAATAACGCACCAATTAAAAAAATTTAATTTTCTCGAAACCAATATGTAAAAATCAAGAAGCAAAAATCTTGGACAATAGTTTTTGCCAACTTTGAGCAAAAAATTTTCCCATGTGACATGTTTCTGGGGCATAATCTTTGACACAGAAATTACATGCATTTGATTGAGGTGCAAGAAATTGTGAATAACGAGTGGATCACTCTGGGGAAATGTCTGTTTATAAAGTTGGCATATTGACTTTCGATAACATGTATATACTAAAAGACTTTTAGTGTTTATTTATGTACCACGCACTCTTCACTCTTTTGGCTCAGACATATGGCCAGGCTGATGCTCTGCATTCAGCATTACATCCAGTTTCCTGCCTCCAATATGGCAAAGGTGCAGAGTGGTGGTGTAGGGGTGAAGGGAGGTGGTTGTCGCCGTACTCGCTCATCTCTCATAACTGTCGGTCATTATCCTCACTCCGCTTCATCGCATTAGTTTTCTTACCCGCCATTGGTCTACTCGGTGGAATGCGTGCACAATACGCTGATGCGTATCAAAAATGAACAACTGATAATAAAATGTTACCAATGCGGTAGACAAATAATGTGTACATATATTTATACAGGTCATTCAGGATAAAGTGAGCACTCAAAAAAGCCCTGATTAATTTCTATATTCTGCCAGTTTACATCTTTACGCTGAATGTAAACATAAACATTGCCATGTGCCTTTATTTGCATACATCTACATTACACTGCTCCAATAAATGTTATCTACAATATCTACTCATTAAATGCACAAAGGCTCATCTGAGTTATAAATACATGCGAGTTAACATCTTGAAACACTGGTTTCTGTGCATCAACTTTAATTTATAAAACACGCTCTATTTCCATTACAAATTTCGTAAATGCGAGCATAGTATATTCTAATTTGTAACTCAAAACCACCAGTAAAAACAAACATGACAAACAAAATTCAAGAATTAAAGTTCCGTTCAGCAAATTGAAATGAACGACAATGCACTTAACAAAAAACAATAAATAACGTATTTTCTTAATGAGTGAAACAGGGGAAAAAAATTCTGTTTCTCATTGAGTTCAAGATAAAATTAGTTTCAACGAACCTCCAGTGATCCACTGAACAACCAAACAAGCAAGGAGCCTACAACGAGCAAATTATAATCTACTGATAGCACGGAAGGTTCATGAGCACTGTCCAAAACACGAACCTGCAGCGAGCGTGTCCAGACTAGCGTAGCTAATCCCTTTGTGTTCGTTGAAAAATCATACTTCCTTTGGATCACCGCGAGCGGTTCATAAGGCACTCATATTTCGCTCCTGACAGCATACACTGGTAAGCATACTGTAGTGTTCAGCAGCGGTAGCTTGCCAGTGTATGCGCCCTAACGATTTACAGATTACGAATGACTTCACATCATTTAACAATGATATTCATTAACAAATATTTCTATTACTTTTGAGTGTGTTTACCAGGAACCAACCAGCGGCATCGTCCGGCACGATTCCCTCATACGAAAATCGGGGGACCGACCCTGCCGGAAATCCAATCCGGATCGCCCTGGTGGGAAGCGAGAGGTCTGACCTCTCGACCACCGCGGGCCTTTAAGGCACTAGGAACTGGCCTATCAATACATAACCAAAGTTCGACAACCCCCAGATCACAATATCTGATAATTGCAAAAAATAGCACCAGAATACCCTTAACTCCCACACCTCTTCAATTTGAACTTTCCCACCACACCCTTATTCGCTTCCTGGCTGCTAGGGCAACCAACCACGCTTCCACCACTGCATTTGCGCCTCAACTTGACGCCTGATGTAGCTGGCCTAAGCCAGCGAAATGTCATGCAACTACGCACCTGTGCAACAATGTGTTCATTCTTTCATATGTCCCTTCTAGAAGTACCAGCCTATGAATACCTCAACCCTCTGTCTATTTATTTAATTAGTAAACCTATTGGTCAAAGTCTTCTCAAATGATTTATGGAGTTCATTTTCTATAGTATTGAAACTGAAATACACATTCTTCAGTATTTACTCACGTATAAAAGTATATTGTTAAAACATGGCCATGCAAAACTTAGAAATTCTCTGGGGTCAAAAGTGTTAGTTTTTTTTTTACTTACAAAAATAAATAAAAAAAGCAAGTGACTTGGCGACCTTGACTGCATGCAAGTGGATTGATGACAAGTGTATCATTGATTACTAGAAGAACTGGAAAGAGACCACATTCTTTCATGGTCACACAGACGATTAAGCTGTAAAACATGGGTATTTGTCTTCTCAAATATAAAATGTGGGGAAAATACATGTATTTTAATATGTTGGCATACAATAATACAATAGGTGCCCCAAATATAAAATATGTTTGTTTAAACAAATGGTGACAAAAAGTTTTAGTGTTGATTTTTAATGCAGCTAAAATACAATTTAAAAGTTACAATGCAACACAGTCCTCAAAATTGTTGTTTTTTTTTATATCTGCTGTTTAGATAAAACACAACTGTGCACCAAATGTTTGCTTTGGGAAGGGGAGAAAAACTGGAATGGTTCACAAACATGCCAATACAAACAGACATTCAGTAACATGCAACACTGCTTAACTACCCTTACATACAATATTTGTAAAAGAAAATGTAGTTTTCTAACAACAGTCAGCCGTGTCGAGGAAACAAAGGCAGTAGACACATGCCAGGCATGAGGGTCCACAGCAATTACCAGTAAAATCATCTTGCCTTCTCTCTCAAAATCTTAAGGACATGGTCTACCTCAGTTTTCAACGTCTTTTTGCACTTTACGGTTTTAAGTACGCCACTAAAATCAACTGACATATCAAGCCAACAAAATTCACAGTGTATAACAATGTTGTAGGCTCTGATTTGACATATACAAAAACAAAAAATAAAATACTTCTGTATTTAATAAAAAATGCTGAATTTTGAAATTAATATTTAAAAAAAAAAAAAAAATATCAACAACTTTTTAAAAATACAAAAAAAATATATATTTTTTTTGTTTTTATATATGACAAATTATAGCCTACAACACTGTTATTTAGTGTGAATTTTTTCAGTTTGGTATGTCAGTTGGTTTTAAAGGTGTACTTAAAACCGCAAAGTTCAAATTTTGACGTTTATGACTCATTACGCAAAAACTATGAGAGATACAAAAATTTCCTAAGAGGAAGATTTAATCATAATTCATGTATAAAATAAGAAAAAAATATCAGGTACAAATATATATATAAAAAAAAGAAAACTGAAGTGAACCACGCTCTTAAGTCCGCCATGAGGGACAGTTGAAAATCTGAGTAGGACGGTAGCCAAACAAGACGAGGAGGGAGAGGAGTTTGACACTGAAGTTGTAAAAGTAAAAAAGGGAACCGAGCAACTCATTCAGACATTCAAGACCATTCACACAAGGAGAATCAAAAGATTAGGAACAAATGTTGACAATCTTTTGATACACTGTATTTATATACAAAGTTTCAGCACGAGTTAGTCAAAGATGATATAACTTTATACAGTAGTAGGTGACAGTTCAAATTTGTGTTACCTTATTTTTCTACTGGATTAGGATGGTCCATTAAAAAATTATTTTTCTTATATAAAATAAATTCTTGTATATAGTCAGCTACAGTGTTTTACCATTAAAATATTGTATTTCCAAGTGTGATATCATCTCCTGGAGAAATTTACAACACCCATCCAATTTCCAACTCTCTCATTTTAAGATATCCATGGATAAAGATAAATGGATACTGTGTCAAAAATAATTAATGATGCATAACATTTAAACCATTTTATTTTACAATCACAAAAATATTAAATATTTGAAAGACCAAGGATACAGGCCACTTTACACAGTACCTCACTGTGTGAATCTTAATTTGATGCACAACACATATTATATCCTGTCGTAGGCAGGGAGTGATTTGCAGCCAGAGATCAAAAACAGAAGTCCATCCTGCAAACAAACACAGAAATCAGGCAAATACCAAGAGGAATTTAAATTTTGCATGCTAACTGTTGTGACATGTATGATTGGGTGACATGCGTCTGACACTACTTAGCTCTCTGCAGACCAATATCAGGCATCAAATATTACAGTATTTGCCAGCATATAAGACAACAATTATTACATATTTTCGGCCCTCGAAAATTGCTACTCGTCTTGTATGAGGGTGCATAAATTTTTGGTAACCAAAAATCATTTGAATGCTAAGCTATAAACTGTGGAGTTTTATGATGTTGCAAGGAATTGCGTTTTTCGTCACAAATGAAAATGAGTGCCCCTTTTATTTTAATAAAATTTACGGTACAAAATTTTGATGAGCGTCATTCATAATGTGCCATGTGGTCCAACCATCCAGGCTGGACGCCATTTTGTGTACTAAGTGTCGACCGCCCAGTTCAAAGCCTGCCGCCAGCGCCTCCCCTCCCTCCCCACACCCATTCGTGCTCCGCGCTGCGTGCGCACCTTCCCCTCCCCTCCTCCACCGCTTCCTTCGTGCCGGCCCACGGCCAGGCGGCCAGTCGTGTTTTGTAGCTTGGGCCGAGCCGCACCTGTCTACTTCTTCGGTTGATTACCGCCCACGGTAAGGAGTTTAGTTCTCGTTATTGTATATCTTTCCCGTCCCGCCCAATTTAACTTAATTGTTTCTCTCTTGATCAGTGTCGGCAACATATGTTGCATAATCATGTATTGTATATCTTGTACCTCTTTCAGCTCTGATAATATACAGCAGTTTCGACCTTAACTGTTGTCATTTTCTGACCTTCAGGTCACTTCGCTGATCTTCATGCCTTCCCCTAGTCCTATATGCTCCCCGAGTGTTTACATGTTATGGTTTAGTGGGAGGTTGAAGTAGTGAGCCCCCCCTAGTGTAACAACGCTGCGCTACTCTGCTACGGGTTCGAGTCCCGGGCAGGGGTACGTAAGTGTGGGATTTTCAGTGTTTGGCTGGTTTTTATGAGGGTTTGAGTTAGGGTACTGCACGACGTTTTGACGTTATGGCAGATCGGGGGACCGAGTTCGTAGCCCGTATGGGCTATTTAGAATTGACACAGTATCTTAATGAAGCGGGAGTAGCTTTCCAGCCCGAAGAAACTGTAACCGAGTTGCGATTAAAGGCTATAGCTTATGTCGGTAATCTAATGGGGATTGGCGTCGCGGCCTTTGACCAGTGTGTTCCGTCGGCGTCGCGGCCTTTGAAGGGCGCGCAGTCTACTTTGTTAGGTAGTATATCCCTTGTGCCCCGATTAACAGTTATTGAGCCACGAACAGTGTTAGACTTCCTTGTGGAGGTGGATCGCCTGCAAGCGACCCAATTAGTCGACTCGTCGTTTTTCCTACAGGCCTTATTGCCTCGAGTAACGGGGCTGGCGTTAGATGTTTTGAGTAACGTGATATCGAACGTCTGGAGTTACGAGAACTTCAAAGAACGACTGATTGAGTCAGTCGGGTCTTCCCGAGTGTGGAAATCGGTGAAGGCTGACTCGGTCAATCGATTTCAGCGGATGGGGGAATCTGTTCCTTCATTTGTCCAGACGGTGTGCAACTACGCCCGGGCGCTTAATTTGACTCGTGACGAGTCGAAGGTGATTAACGGTGTTTTGGACCATTTAAGGCCTGAAGTGAAGGCGTTGCGTGCCTTGTTCTCGCGACCGACTACATTGGCAGAGTTGCATCGTTTGGCCGTGGAGATACAGCGAGAAGTAGACTTGAATTAGGAGTACCGTCGTGGTGCCTGTGTTGGTGCGGCTGATGCTGCCGAAAGGGAAAGTGGTAGTCGGGAGGTCCGTCATTTGACGAGTGAAGGATCGGCCCGCGGCCGCCGTGATAGGAGGCCTGAAGGTAGTAGTTTGGGAATCGTAAGGACAGAATTCCGTCCTAAAGAGTGGAGTAGACGGTGTAGTAATTGCGCCAAATTGGGGCACACAGCTGAGATGTGTGAAGAAGCGCATGTTGCGAAGGTCAAACGTCGCTGTTTTAGGTGCGGTAAAGTCTGACATTACCAAATCTCGTGCGATTCGGGAAACGAGGGCGGCCCGCGCGCGTAATCTCGAGGCGACTGCATAATGGGCCAAGAAGGGGAATTATTAAAGAATGTTATTGTAATGTCAGCTGGGGCGGTGAATTGCGTTTAGGTTTGGTTGATACTGGTTCATCCCATTCATTCGTGAAATCATCTTTCTTAGCGTATTTGCGGGAAAATAAACCCTCGGTGGTAAAGGGGGTAGTTCGAGACTCGGTGGTTTGGGCCTGTTTAGCCGACGGACGTGTGATTGCGTGTAATCGTGCCGTGCATTTACATATGAAAATAGGGAGATTTTCTTGGACACGGAAGTTCTGGATTTTTGACGATTTGATTGCTGAAATTGTAATAGGGCTTGACTTTATGGGTGAAACGCAAGCGGTTATTGATGTGGGTAAGGGAGAACTGTACTTCGCCTTCGCGCCTGATGCGAAAATGCAACTTAAAGAACATAAAAGGGACGTGTTTGTAAGCGAAGGTTTGGGCGTTATGTCGCACGAGGATGTTCGGGGTCTGATGGAGGAAGTGGTGCAGGAGTACTCTGATGTCATAACTCCTAAAATCGGACGTTGCGACGTATTACCCTACCGATTCACGGTCACTAGCGTTACGCCCGTGCGACAGCGGCACTTTAACTGTCCTCCGCCTAAATTATACATATTCCGGGGTATTATCGGACTATGCGTGTCCCGCGTTTTTGGTTAAGAAAGGAACTGGCAGAGGCTACCGTTTGGTGACCAATATGATGGCCGTCAATAAATTGATTCGGATGGATCCATTTCCGATGCCGACTGTGGAAGTCGCTCTGCAACATTTAGGGAAGGCCAAGGTCTTTTCTTTGTTGGATTTGAACCATAGCTTCCACCAGTGCTTGTTGCACCCCGACAGTCGAAAATATACAGCCTTTTGCACCCGAAGGGCGCAGTATGAGTTCAATCGCGTCCCGTAGGCGCGTGTTTTGGTACACAAGCTTTGTCGCGTGTGATAGATCATGTTTTGTCAGATCTTAAATTTAAGTACGTGTTTAATTACATTGACGACATCGTGATATACAGTGAATCAATGGAGGAGCATGTTGAACATGTTCGGGAGGTGCTTCGGCGTTTGCGACAGGCGGGCTTGACAGTTAATCCTTCTAAAGTCACGTGGTGTTCCAATTCGGTGCAATTTTTGGGATATGTAATTGATAATGGTAAGTTATTGATGGATCCGGCAAAAGTAAAGCCGATTGTTAATTTTCTGCGTCCCATTTCCCTCAGGGGTGTTCCTAAATTTGTGGGCATGATGGGTTATTATTCGCGATTTATACCTCAGTTCGCGGAAATCGCCGCCCCCTTGAATTTGTTGAAACGGCGTGGTCAGCCTTTTGTATGGGGTAGTGATCAAGAGCGGGCCTTCAAGTGTTTAAAGGCGGAGCTGGCTACTAGCCCGGTATTAAATCTTGCCAATATTGACGCACGTTTTGTTCTCCATGTGGATGCGTTATCGGAAGCGCTAGGGGCAGCTTTGGGTCAATTGAGGAATGGCGCGGTTGTCCCCGTGGCCTTCGCGAACGGGTGTTGACGAATGGGGAGAGGAAACTCAGCGCGTATGAAAAAGAGGCGCTGGCGTGTGTTTATGGGGTGACACGGTTCACAGATTATTTGGATACAGTTGAGTTCGACCTGTACTCTGACAATCAGGCTATCACTTGGTTGTTGTCCCATTCTCATGAATTCGGGAAATTAGGTCGTTGGGCCTATCGCCTGACCCAATTTAGGTTCCAGATCCGTCATATTCCGGGGAAGGAGAACGTTGTTGCAGACGCTCTTTCCAGAATGTTTGCTGTCGAGGATTTTGAACCGGACGTGGATGTACCTGTTGGGTTGTGTGGCGCCTTTGTGAGCGCGCCTAATTTTTATGTAGGGTTAAGAACTGCCCAGGAAAGGGACGAGGAGTGTCGGAATTGGGAACGTGGGATTGCAAAGGGGGAGGTGCTTCCGTTCGCCATGAAGGATGAATTATTGTATTATGTGGGTCGGAGCCGTCGTCAGAACCCGTTAGTGGTTCCTCAAGTTTTCCGGGCGGAGGTGTTGACATATTTCCATTCGTCAGCATTTGGCGTACATTTAGGCTGTGAACGAACGTATAAAAAAATAGCGTCTAGATTTAATTGGGTTGGGTTAAGAAAAGATGTCAAGGATTTTGTGACCAAGTGTAAGGATTGCCTAAGAGCAAAACCCCCTCGCAATTCTCGCGTGGGTTTGTACTCAGTTGAGGATGTGACCTTTGTATGGGAAACGGTCCACATTGACGTGTTCGGACCGTTAGTTCGTTCCAGACGGCAGAACGTTTGTGTTTTGATTGTGATGGATGTGTTCTCAAAGTTTGTATTCCTTCTCCCAATGAGGAACATGACCGCACGAACTATTGTTCGGCATCTGACCGAGAAGGTTTGAAGTGTAGTCGGGGCACCCGTTAACCTGGTGAGTGATAATGCTACTTATTTCGGGTCTAAGGAATTTAAAAATATGTGTCACCGCTGTGCGGTAAGACATTATACGAGTAGTCAGTATTATCCCTGTGGTAATACAGTAGAGCGTTTTAATCGTAATCTTAAAATAGCGCTCACTGCCTTGTATAATACCGACCATGCGGCCTGGGACGAAGACCTGGATTTGGTGACCCTCGGGTTTAATTTGTCTGTGCATGGTGTGACGAAGAACACTCCAGCAAGGGTGTTTTTGGGTCGCGACCTGATACACCCCTTGCTTAACATCTGGGGTGCGCCTTCCCCATCTTTGCCGTTGTCTGATGGTCAGCGTGAGCTGTTAGCTCAGGAAGTTGCTGGGAATCTGGTGGATGCGAAACGGCAGGTGCAAGCACGGGTTAACGCCGGTCGATCTCCGGCTAATTTTGCTGTAGGAGATATTGTGTATTGTCGTTCCTATGTGCAGGCATCAAAGTTATCGGCAACCACTAGTAAATTGCAGCCAACCTACATAGGACCACTAAGAGTTAGCAGATTGTTGGGGCCTAATACCTTGTTGTTGCAAGACCATGTTTCAGGTAAAACTGTTCGTAAGGCCCACGTGACACATGTTAAGAAGGCGCCTGACGATGAACAAGACCCGTGAAGACGTCAAAGGATGACGACGCTTCTTCTGTCCTCAGTCGCCGCCCCACCGAAGAAGCGGGCGTGGATCGGCACAGTAGTGTTTGTGTTGTGGTGGTGTGTTTTGTCGTGTGTTAGTGTTTTGGGTGTAGTTGCCGGCGTGTTTGTTTATGTTAAGATTCTGTGTTAGTTGGTGTTTTTTGTGTGTAGGTAGGCGCGCTTAGCTTAGTTTAGCTTAGGTTGGATTAGTTAGTGTAATTTATTATTGTTGACTAACGTGGTGTGGATGTGAGTGAAAATGATGTGTGATAGTTAAGTTAATTAAGTTGTCTAGTATAGTTAGCGTAAAGATAGTGATGTAAGTTGCACAAGGTACCGATGCAGCTGGTAAATGTCACACCGTGAACGATTGGTCGATTGGTTGATATATATATATATATATATATGTGTGTGTACACTGAACACGATTTAAGATTGTCATTGGTTGTTATATATAGGTATACTGAATAGGGTTTATAATCCAGCTGGAAGAGCGATGTGTATAGGGTTACTTTCTTTATTATATCTATGAATACGCTTATTAGTGGATAAGGAATGGCCATTCGCTTAATATGTGTGTTTTTTTAAAGATGAATTGTGTGATTTACAATGTGTTTTATTATTATCAGTGGCTAGGAGCTATGCGATAAGAAGCATAGAGTACTGTGCGGGTGACGACCCGATTTATTTTATGATTATTGAATGTATAGTGGATCCCCTGTATTTTGAAAATTTACTGTCACGAGGGGCATATATTTTATATATGTATTTTTGGTATTAAAAAGCTGTATTAACGGAGGTGCAAAAACTTCTCTGGAATGACATGTCAATAAATAATCATGCTGTAATCTTTTGTGTAAGCACTTGTATTGTTAACTTGTAAAGTGATCGGTCGCTGTTTCAAGAGTGTGTTTGTTTACATGTCGCCCGACCTTGCCCTGGTTCCTGGGAAAGCGCTGGACTCTTGGGAGACGAGGCCCTCAGGTTGGCCTGTCGCGCCGTGTGGCGCTTAGCGGTCCTGATGTCAAGGTGTCGTCCTCAAAGTTTGGCGTCCGCCCTCTTGGCCCTGGACGTGGCCATCTGGTTGACGGACCTTCACTGTGTCCCATTGCCTGAGCCTGGATACCGACTTCCAGTTGGAGGCCCTCCCCCCACCCGATCCAATTGACTCTGGATGATCTCGTTATGTAACCTTCAAGAAGATAGAAGACTCAAGAGGGGGGGAGTTGTGCCATGTGGTCCAACCATCCAGGCTGGACGCCATTTTGTGTACTAAGTGTCGACCGCCCAGTTCAAAGCCTCCCGCCAGCGCCTCCCCTCCCTCCCCACACCCATTCGTGCTCCGCGCTGCGTGCGCACCTTCCCTTCCCCTCCTCCACCGCTTCCTTCTTGCCGGCCCACGGCCAGGCGGCCAGTCGTGTTTTGTAGCTTGGGCCGAGCCGCACCTGTCTACTTCTTCGGTTGATTACCGCCCACGGTAAGGAGTTTAGTTCTCATTATTGTATATCTTTCCCGTCCCGCCCAATTTAACTTAATTGTTTCTCTCTTGATCAGTGTCGGCAACGTATGTTGCATAATCATGTATTGTATCTCTTGTACCTCTTTGAGCTCTGATAATATACAGCAGTTTCGACCTCAACTGTTCTCATTTTCTGACCTTCGGGTCACGTCGCTGATCTTCCTGCCTTCCCTAGCCCTATATGCTCCCTGAGTGTTTACATGATATGGTTTAGTGGGAGGTTGAGCTAGTGAGCCCCCTAGTGTAACAATAATAAAGGACACTTCCTCGCAGCGAAGCTGCGATCGATGCGAGCGCGTGCCGAGATAATTTGTCTCGCCAGCCTACAACTCTCGGGCTTAGAAAACGAGGATCTAGGTCCGCATGCTTTCGTCCTTTGTCTCGCAAGCACAAGACTTTCGGGCGGAAAAACGAGGATCTAGGTACCGTACCACACATTCATGTGTCTACCGTCTAGTGCTAGGCTGGCGAACAGCGCACAGGAATGCAATGACCTTGCAAGCAGCTGTTGTTGCCCGGAATGCCATGTAGTGTGCGGCGTGCCTCAGTCCTGCGTTGCCAAGTCGCGCACACCTGCCGGCAACTGATGTCGCCGGCCGTCGCTGTGCATTTCCTTGGCCTATGGGCGTGCGGAGGGCAGCAGTAGTCAATGTTACTCGTTTATGTGTCTACTGTGATGTTTACATGACGGTAATAAATGCATTGAAAATATTTAAACTAAATTTTTAATGTTTCTGGCAAAGGAAAAAAATATTTTTTTGTCGGGAATTTCAAAATTAGTAATTAACTTTTTTTCAAGATTTTGTACCTTCAAAACCATGACTCGTCTTATATGCGGCGTCCTATATGCCCACAAATACGGTACTATAGCTGGATTCTTATTGGCTCAGTTAAATAGGGTAACAGCTCCGAGTACAAGCAAAATCCAGAAATCTTTCATTAAGTTGAACGTATGTACGTTGAAATACAGATAACAGCCAATTTTTCGCACGATATACCATCATCTTTAATCATGACATCTTTCCCAAGTGGAACCTTCATAACACAAACCCAAAAGGAAAAAAATTTTGTAGTTTCCAACAATGAAGTTTGTGGTAAGTATGTTTTCATGCATTTCTCAAAATCTTTTCATATATTTTTTACGCAGATTATTCCAAAACCATAATTATTCTTACTACTATCATGACTTCCTTTTATCATCCAACGTGATACAACATTTTTTTTACATTGGGGCTGTGATGGCCGAGTAGTCAAATCAATTGCTTCCCTACAAAGCGGTTTGGGTTTGATCCCCAGCAGGGTAGAGTCCCAGATTTTTGCATGTAGGAATCATGCTGGCCGATGTTGCTGGTCAGCAGATTTTCTCAGGGATCTATCACTTCCCCCACCCCTTTCAACCAGTGCCTCTCCATTGTAGGGCCTCACCTTCTGGGTAAACGCAGATGCCAGTGAGCTCCGAGTCAAAAATCTGTAGTTCGGGGTGCAATACTCTGATCCTCCTCATACAATATTCATTTAATTATTTACCGTTTTACAAATACTGCATAAAAATTTTAGTTTTATTTATCTCCTTATTTCAAAAGGAAAGAAAACCACATTGTATACTCTTTTTTACATTTCACTTCAGTAAATTTTGATAGCTACCTTTGGGCAATAACTGTTAATATTTTGAGACATGTGGCAAAATGCAAGGCAAAATTCACAGCACAAATGGTGAAATGGACATCTCAGGTACGCTTCAGAAAAATTCCTTGCATTATGACACATATTACAAAATATAATAATTACTGTCCGTAAGTGTAGTTTTACTGAAGTTACGAGAAACAAAGTAGGTATATCAATATTGTTTACATCAACCAGGTTGGACATTTAATGTGTACCGTGATCTTTACACACCCAGAAACTGGCAGTCACATTTATAACAAACCAAAAATACTCACCCTGCACAAAAATGGAAGATCTACCCAAAAGTCGTAGTTGGGAATCATCTCTTTGCCAGAGGCGCCCCGGAGGAATTTGAGGATGAGTGCTCCTCCCACAACATAAATCAGAGTAAACACAAAGAAAAGGATGACGAGCAGGGAGCCAGTCGACATCCCTTCATCTGCATCAGCAGCAACGTCTCCAACCATTACCAATCTTGAACATGCCCACGGCGATTTCAGCACCAAAGACTAAGCAAATGTTACAATAAACATTTTTAATTTTAAACACTCTCATACACATTCATTTAATTCACATATCACTATCAATACATTTTACACTAGGTAGACTATATTCAAATTCTTACTACATAAGAAGTACTGACATTCTTTACCTAACAAATGTTGTGTAAAGATATTAGTACATATCTACAAAAAGACTAATGCAACAGGTATTAAGGATGCTACCTACTTGTAGGCCCTGGTGTGAGCAAGGATAGGCTGTATCAAGCAAGAAATTTAATACAATAAATTATGCAACACACAAAATATAAGTTATTTTTAAGAATATTTTAAAGTTAAAAGCAAGTCTTTACTTTACAACCAGCCGCTAAAAATCTTGTGTGGTCCTGAGAGAAGGGGTAAGAGTCACTTTTTACATCCTAAACCAGTGACGAAACATGTAGCTCCACAGGATGCCTGAGACGATGGTCTAATGCGGCAGGCAACTGCAACCAGATCACCTCTGCTTCAAGACACACACACACTCGCATCAAGAGGATTTAAAGAGTATGAAACCGAGGAACGTCCGTAAGACCAAGCACCCAATCAGGTCTTAGTCTAAGTAAATAACGAGATTAAAGGTAAACATGTAATGTAGTAGAATTATAAGAGATGAAATATGAAATTTAAGAGTCCTTCACAAGAATAATTTGTTGTTGTGGAGGGAAGGGAGATGGGCAGGTGGGAGAGGGAGGGATAGAGGAAAGGAGGGAGAGATGGGGGAGAGAGAGAGGAAAGGAGGGAGAGAGAGAGGGCTGGGTCAGGGAAGGAGAGAGTTGATGGAAGAAAAAAAAAGGGAGGGGGGATTTTGGGATTGTTCTGCGTGTGAGGGTTGCGGAATATTCAAAAACTACGGTACCATTGTCAGTATGTATAGATCACACATATTTACCAAAAAATTATAAACAGCAGAGCGCATTTTCTAAGAAGTTAAGTGATTATCTGACCACTTGTGTACTTATATAAAATAACTTTAGGCACAAGTGTCAGTATAATTTACACTAACACGCTCGCTTTGCCACCTTTCCAAGACCCAACTTTCTCTTTTGCAGTAATCAATGGCTAGTTATGATGCCAGACGCAAGAACTTCACTCTCTCTTCCTTTCTTTCTCTCTCTGTCTGATGCCACAAAACTGTGACCGCCGGCCCGACTGACACACCAAAGGGTTCTAAACTGCAAACATGTTACATACAGTAAAACCTTTCTTATAACAACCAATCACTGTTCCAAAAATAGGGGCATTATATAGGGACAGTCTATACAAGGGAGTTCACTTAAGGCCCCACTGTTCCCGAGGAAAGGGTTGTTATAGATAAGTGGTTGTCATAAAGATGTTTTACTGTAGTTAAACGGTGTCATACTTACACTGGCTAACCTTTGCACTAGCACGAAGAGGCACAGGAAAAAAAAATCCAATGCAGTCTACACCTGAAGCATTATTTCCTGCATTTTATCTGACACACCATTAGTAGCACTAATTTTTGTGTACTAGTAGTAAACTGTTAGACATGGTCATGCAAATTTTATTTCCAGTCTCAATACTTGCTCGAGTCCCGCTTATGAGTTAGTACTGAAATAGGTAGAAGTAGCTAGCTAAGCATTTCTTTGTGACATTATGTAAACTACAGCAATAGTCCAAATTCAAGGTGTAGTGTAGTTATCAACATATACTACTGTATATCAATAAATAGCATTAAAATTGGAAACCCTACATCTTATTCCTGGGAAATTCAAACTTAATTTTTGACAACAACTTGTAATGTTACTGTATGTAAAATCTCAGCTTGTTCAAATGGGTTTTCTATTACTTTTCCATTAATATTTTGTTATTTATCTTTTTTTTTCCCACTGACTTTTCATGTAATTACATAATGCATAATAGACTTTGGTAATCTGATTCATTCTATTGGAGACCATAAGTTACACACATTGGGTGCATGTTACATTGCAACAAGGGCAAGGTCATTGCATCCCTAGCTACTGATAACCAATGGAAAAGACTTATCACTGGGAAGAAGATGAAAAATATGACAAGTCCTGATTATCCATGCTGATCAAGGGGAGTGATGCCGCGGCACATACTCAGCAATATCACCACCAGTTCAGGGCGCTGATTGCCTTTGAACCCTGGCCGAAACAGGGACAGGGATGTACACATTTAGCTACTGTAGACAGAATATTGCAAAATTCCATGTCAGTATTGCAGGGGAAACATTCCTCATGTGTAGATGAACATAAAATGTTAGTGGACACAGGTCGGAAAATTCACAGTTTCTGCGTTACAGTTCGCAATAGACCAATCCCTCGCCTAACGTGACTAATTCGTTCCACAAAATGTGCATGCAAATTGAAATCGCGCTATCCGGAGAATTTTTTTAATATAAACAATGGGCGATTTCTTTTGCGCTCCAAATTGCGTATATACTAATTTTTTTTTCACAAATTGCGTCATCAAAAAACCATGAAATAAACCAGGTTAAAGAATTTCATAAGTTTATAACTTACCAAAATTATGTTAAATGTGATCGCTTGTCTTGAAAACGTAAACATCCTGAAAAGGTCAGCTGTTCCGCATCGCGCAGCTGTTCGGCAGTGCGCAGCGAGCGTGAGGTACTTGACCTTCAAAGCACATGACTATTCCTGCGCTCGCCGTTTATTGCCACGACACGTCGCCCTAAGACGTATCATTATAATTTTCCTGAACACTCGTCAAAAATATCTATCAATACACACCTCTGGAAATTTGTTTAGTTGTTTTTTTTATTCGTAAAAAATTGTTGAAATTACAAACAGAAACTATGTCTATAATATGAAACATTTAGGCCTACTTTAACATACTAACACACAACTATAATTTAAAAAAAACACATTCATTAGCTTTCGCGGTAAAAATTAATAGCTTTTGTGTTATAAAATTAACACATCGTTACAGTTTTGAATAGCCTAAACACTTCCCTGATTACTGCCAGTAGACTCAATTGTTTTTTTCTTTAAAAAATGCGTCCAGCTTCATTTGTTTTTGGTTTCTTTTGCTTTAACAAATTTTTATAAACTTCACACTCCCGCTTCATCCCTTGAATAACAGCATTTCTTCTTTCTTCATTCGGATCATTTTCATGCAGAACTGAAAATGCTTCGTTTATCAAACTGAAGAATTTTGAAATTTCTTTCTTTTCAAACTCTTTTCTGGGTGCAATTACGTCTTCTTCCTCTTGTTGTGGTGTAGAACACAGCTCCTCGTCGTTTTCAACAATTTCTTCTGCTGTTAACTCGACAGAATGTGATTCCCACAGATCCTGAATATCATTCGAATCGAGCTCATTAAATCCCAGGCCATGCCCCATGGCTACAATATCAACTGTAACATCTTCCAGATGATCATCGACAGGCTCAAATCCCTTGAATTCTTGGGTAAAGAAGGGGCAAATTTTCTTCCACACTCCACGAAGACTTGACTGCGTAATTTCTTCCCAACACGCAGCAATGTTGTCGATTGCATGCTTAATATTGTACGATTTCCAGAATTCTTTGA
>PNEQ01004310.1:24535-36209 GCA_003012365.1 Medauroidea extradentata
AGGTAAGTAATACAGTTACTCTTGCTACTGTTGGACAGTTGCATGTCAGCATACTCATGAAAGGTGAAGCGATTCATTTTCGGTCCGGTGTTGTTTACGAAGTGGAGCGCTGCTGCGCTGCAACTTGACTGTCCCCACTTTTGCCACGTCCGAGCCGAGCACAGCACGGGTGTCCACCTTTCCACCTACCTCCCTTCTTTCCCCTCCAATATGTACAACACGATTAGGACGAAGACAAAAAGAGGGAAACAGCTTAGATACACATTGCACATGCGAGATTCGAACCCGAGACCTATGGTCCCCGAGTCGCACACTCTGACACTGAGCTACGCTTCTGCTGAGTATCTCTGGTCGATGCACGAGAATAACTCCGTTGCTGCTGTGTGAGCAACGTGGCAGCTGTTCGCATGTGCCGTCACGTTCAATTTTGTGAGCCTCTTTTCTGGCATTTCCAGACGTGTCCGACCTTATGTGTCCTATATCAACGTAATTGTCTCGGCGTCGTCTACATCACCCCGTTGACCTGTAAACTCATTTCAAATACACCCTGTATATATATATATATATATATATATATATATATATATATATATATATATATATATATATATATATATATATATATATATATATATATATATATATATATATATATAGAGAGAGAGAGAGAGAGAGAGAGAGAGAGAGAGAGAGAGGTATTAGTTAATGAATTTATTCTACAATTAAGCACAAGTTACGGTATATCAAGTGCGTAGCCTGAATTTATTTTCGGGGGGTGTCCACTTGCACCTTGTACTAGGGCCGGGGGTCCGGGGGCCCTCCCCCAGGTAAATTTTGATTTTAGGGTGCAAGTTCGTGCTATTTAAGCAGGTCTGAAATCAAAATATTGGACTTGAATTACATCAGTTTTTGCCTGACATAATATTTTTAACGATGCACAAGAATTTTTTTAATTTTGGAGGGTCTTTGGACACCCAAAACACCCCCCTGGCTACGCTCCTCGGTATATACAGTATAAGTTTGCCTGAATTGAAATTCCTTTTCTGAGAAAACCATTTGTAAACAAGATTGCTGACACCCTGTTTTCCCAGGAAGCCAAGATGCGTAAAAAGTCGAGACATCTTTCTCGGATGAGAAATGTCAAAATCAGGCAAACTTTTACTGTATAATCAATTTGACAGTAACATACAGTTGAATGTACTTGTAGACTTTCTACTCACAGCATGAGAACTGTTCATGGCATTGATCACGAGGGTGCTTCCCGCACCATCAGCAGACTCACATGCCAGCTGGATTACTGCATTCCTGAAACAATACTTGCTGAATAGAAAGACTCAACTAATATCTCTTGTAAATACAGCTGGTTTGAAAGTGACCAAGTACTTTAGAAACCTTTTCATATAAAATGTTGATATATTACAGTATATAATTACATTTTAACGCAAACGACAACAAAACTTTACAAACGCTGCAATATATGAAATATTATGAACAGTATAACCACATCTGAACATATTTATAAATTAAATTGATGTAATTCAAAGTTACATGTTTGTCAAGTGACACACAATGTAATGAAAGAACTAAATATGTTAGATATTAAAGTGTTATATTAATTTAAAAAAATCAACAAAATAAATTGATAAACCACACTGCACTTATGTATTTAGAAATTTAAGCACAAACTTTGAAAGGAAACGTACATAATATATTTAATGAGACCAGGAGAAACATAAATAAGAGAATTGGCAATGAAAGTTACACAAATGCTACAAATTTTTTCGGCAGAGTCGGCTGTGGTTCAAGGAAAACTACCTTTGTCCACAGTTAACATTTTGTTCGTTTGACATATTGTGACTTACTTCTAATAAACTAGTTATCTACTTGGTAAGAATATTTTTGTACAAATATTTTGATGTTTTCAGTCAATTTTGTACGAAATGTTTGTTTGAAATATCTTTGCAGTGGGAGTGAATGATCCTAGTGGTCGACCTGTCAGAACGCCATAAGTGTTGGCTGGGTGTGCCAACGTACTGTGAAGAGAATACAGTCTACGCTGTTGCCGAATGATTTTTAAACAGTTTAATGCCAGCTTTCTTCGAGTTACATGCTATCATACCTTTCAGAAATTTGTAATTATTCATTAAAAATTGAAATAACTTGATTCCAATGACAGTAATCAAATTGGAAAAAATTATACTGGTAATTAAATGTGGTGGCACCTCCCCTAGGTTCTTCAGTGCTAGGCTCCCACAAGTTGCTGCCCACGTGTTCTATTACAATGTAAAAAAAAAAAAAAAAAAAAAAAAACCTGATCAGTTCTCAGAGATGCTCCGGTCTCAACGGTGAGCTACTCTTATATCAGGGTTTCATGGTATCAAAGGGTGGACGCATGCAGAACGGTAGTCAAACACGTGGTTCAATCAACAACCCATATTTATTACCTTTTTGCTCTTTATAAACAACTCGTGCAACCGCGCTTACATCGGTAAATACAATTCTCTATTACATGAACAGAAGATGAAACTGAAAAATTACTGAACCCAAACGAAGCCAAATTAAAAAGAAAAATAGCAAGTGCTGAACTAAATCATAACCTCAGTAACCGATAGTGGGCCGGCGGCACGCGCTTGATACTGCCGTAAGTTTACATCAAAATAATGAAAATTAGTTAATAAAGAAAAAAACTACCAAGTATTTTTACCGCCTTCCATCGTGGCCCCATGGCTTACCACGTGCTAAAACTCGCGCAACATGACACGCGTCCGGCTTCCTCGACAGTCAAGAACCAAGTGACCAGCCTCGGAAACAGCAATGGCGTCCGAAGATACCATGGCGGCCAACCTTCCGGTAAAATGTTCTATATCATTCTAGTGATATCAAATAACCGGTTTGGATACAAAATAAACAAACTAAAATTACAGAAAAATCGGCAAACTTCTGCTGAGCATAAAGACGTATTTTACTATTCTACTGAAAAATTATAACAATATCAAAATATTAAATAAAGTCTTGGCATTGGACATTGCCTGCCGTACCTCTTGCAGTACTCTCTGTGAGCCCCTATCAGTGTCGCCCCCGCGGCACCATGGCCGGGCTGGCCAAACTCATTTACACATCTTTAAAATAAACACCAAAAACTTTCCAATTGCAATAAATTTAAAAAAATCAATTTCTTGTAAAATTCCTAAGAGTCCAAAGTTGCTTGAATTTTTATGCAGTTTCACAAAAGTCCACACAAGACATATTTTAAATTCACGTGCCATCCGAAAACATAACTCAGAATAATTCTAACTCAAAGCTTAAGAACGATTATTTACCAATAAAATATTACAATGAAAAGATTATTCACTAGCAATTGCATCCAGATGCGGTTTTCTATTACTGTACTGTTTCACCAGGCCCAATAGCAGTTTTACATTTAGAGTGCGTTTTATAGGAGATATCCTGTTCAGTAGAATTATAATATTTAAATTATTTAACCAAATTACTTCCTTAGAAGATTATTAGGCTTAAACAACAAACATGGAACTCTCAACGAAACAAATACTACTGACTTACAATTGTATAAACACTAGTATTTTAATCATTTACAGGCAATGGCAAAACCCTAAAACACACAATCGACTTATCGAAAAAGTATACCCCAGGCACAAGCTGGTCGCTTCACATGAAGGTTCCCTTAATCCACTACAATTGTAAACACATGTTTTCTACAAAAAAAATTATTTTAAAAAAATCTGTAAATTATATTTTTAAAAAACACATATATATCTGCCTCTGCAATTATTCGCACAGGCAATGAATGCCGATAATTCAGTTTTTGACACTAAAAGGGTTAGTAACAATTACAGCAAAAGATGGGAAGTAACTGAGCATGTAACACACAATTATATCCGACGGATTCACGAGGACATAAGATACACATGACATTAAAAAGGACTATTTGAGGTACCTGACATGCAGTCAAAGGAGAGCCATGGTCAAGACAGCGAAAGTAGCGAGGTCGTGGAACGTTCAGCAATGGAGCAGGAGAAATTGAGAAACGTGTTCCGGAGTCAGCTAGGCGATACTTCATTTGTCTGGACAAGTTTTTTTTTTTTTTGGAAAAACATCATGTCTTTGCCAGAGCACTAGTGTCCGGCTTTCTTCCAATATGTTCATCAAAAGTCACCCAATCTCATATTGGCAATTACAACTATTTATTAAATCCCATGGTGTGTTGCATCGAAGTTGCATATTTACAGGCAATGAAAAGCTGTAGAGAATTTGTTTTATATATATATATATATGTATATACATTCTTCATTACATTAAATTTGAAGCTGTAATTAAGTTTATCAGTCTGAACACTATCATTCCACAAGACAGACAGTATTAGCTCACATTATAAATTAATACCTTGTACTTTGTAGTAGGGATAAGGGCCCACATTTTATATGCTACGAATGTACAAGGTATGGCAATGTGGACAAACAGAAGCTACAACTACAGTATATGCCATTGCAGGTTACATGCCCGAAAAGAGCAGCAATTAGCTGCAGTCAAAACATATACACAGTACACATTAAACAATAAAGCCCACATGGAACTATGTCAAATTACAAACATATGGAAAGACGAAATTTTATAGTAAAGTAAATAAACAGACAAAATAACAGATAAGATGAAAAATGAGGACAAAACCAAAACAGCACAGACAAATACTAAGACAAAGACAAAATTGTACACAAAAATGGATGATACAACAAACACACAAGAAACAACCATGGTGACACTAAAGAACACTGTATTTTTCCTGAAACAAGCATATAGAGATGCTTCCAAATATGACATACTGTATGCTTCCGTCTTCGAGCAGAATACAAGTTAAAGCACAAAGAAGAAAAAAATAATAAAATTATATTCAAGATAATTGCCCCTACAGTATCCAATGGAAATTTACAAGTGACCTGACAGGCCCAAAACACAAGGAGAATATTTTAAATTTTCCTTGTGCAATGGTTGTTTTACAAATTTTGAGGTAGTTTTATTTCTTAAAAAAAAATAACATTCAGCAATTTTTTATTCTGGTTACATATACTGAATACATTTTACTACTCACAGATTTGCTAACAAATTTTAATGAACCATATTTCAAGAATAAGTGAAGAGACAATTTCCCAAATATGTTCGGCCAGTCTGAACCTTTGATTTTCACTCCTCTTCGTATCATACACAGGATATTTTTTGATAAACACAGTTGTGCCATATTTAGCATCAACTGCAACAGAGTATTGGTACATATCTTTATGCAACGTTTACATTTTGTTAAATTAAGCCTACACTTTCAGTTTTAAAGTGTCTGTATTCATTATTTAAACATAGTAAAATTGTAGTCAGTTGTACATAATAAGTAAAATGTCACCAATGTCTAGTGTTACTGTGATAAATACTTACATATTGATGGTGTCTATCATATATCAGGACAGGCAGAAGCACTTTAAAAACATAGTAACAGTGACATACAAGTTTGCTGTATGCATAAAATTGCATTGTTTCAACATACGAGGTTGCAGTGCAACGCCATCAATATGTACATTTTACACTCCATGTTAGTAGAAATTAGAAATTTCAGTAGAATTCTGAATTTTACGCGACCCAGCAGTGCCTGATACCGATCTTATAAAAAGGCTGCGTCATAAAATCCAGTTCTCGTAAAATAGGAGTTAGGCCTCACGGGTTCCCATAGAAAAATCTCAATTCAGTACTTCTAAAATGGGGGATAGGCCTCGTGCTGCCCAATAATGACCTTGTAAAATCGCTGACTCGTAAAATCGGGGCTCTACTGTTTAATTTCATTTGGTTTAGAATTATAACCTCAAAATCTGTTCAGTTTTCAACTCAATCAAGCATGGCTGTTATGTATTCAACTTATACATAAGACTACTTGCATCTTGTATCACCCTGTCCCTACACATTTCAATTAAAAACTGTTGCAGAAAAAGACACATAGGATGATCAAAGAGAGAGAGTAACATCCTTCAGTATGCTGGACTGAAGGTATATTTTGGGCAGAAGCAGAAAACACTGACACACCTATAAAGTTATAAACCAAATGAAACAGTGAAAAATAGCTTTCTCTCTGAAAAAATGAGCTGAAGTTTACTAACCCAAAATGCTATAGTGACACTACTACAAACCCAAGATTTAACTTCTTCAATAAATTAGCACCCTCGCCAGAGGAATGCAGCTAAGCAACTCAATAATGAAGCAGTCACACCATGTTTAACCCATGGGAAAAGTAATAATGCAAGTCAATGGATTGATGCACAAGAATGCAGCTGGATTGCAGTGTGCCATGTCTTGCCGCCCGAGGAAGCCAGTTTAATACTGGCAAAACGTCGCGACCGCACTTCTGTGCAAAAATGTGTGTCGTCCCTTCGTGTGTGTGTGTACCTATTTACAAGTATCAACTGTAAGTACTTGTACTTCTGTCTGTTATATTACTTTAACAATCATCCAAAGTTGAGTTTGATGAATTCCAATGTAATAATAGCTAGTTTTCACTCGAAGTACTAGACAGCAGCTGTCACAATAGTGAATAATAGTAACTGCTGTTGTATTATCAGAGAACAATCCTACCAATCTAAACATGTGTGGTCGTTTGCCTCATTAGGAAGATGATGAATCTGAAACTATTTGTAACCGTGTATTTATGAACGATGGTCATGTAAATATTTAATTTCGAGTCAATTGCAATAGAGAGTAAATTAAAGTGATAAAAAAATATACTGGACAGTGACTAACGAAATATGTACAGTGTATAAAAAAAGTAAATAACATTAAATAATAAACCCACTTGCATTATAGCATTGCAAAATTGTTTATACAATAAAAGAGCTGTGATAGGTGTAGTACCCTCACGACAGCACAATAGTGCTAACATGACAGTTTAAGAGTGACTATCAAAGAAGTTTGTGCAGAGGAAGTATCACATGAGTTACTATGGTAAAAGTAAACATTACTAACATCTTTAAAATCTGACTTAAACATTGAGGAAATAAAGAATGTTGCAAGGGTGTTTGTAATTGCAGCTCAGAAATGTAAATAAAGAAAAATGTTGTCTTTCGAAGAAGGTCTTCAACAGTTACCTTAAGTTTAGTATAAATATCCAACGTGGGGCTAAAATTAAGCCACAAAACCAACAACAGAATTATGGCATGTACTTGGGCAGCCAGTCTATAACAGTTCAACTTCTATGTAACAAAACTGAAGAGAATGAATATTTGGGCATTTGTTATAACAAAAAGGGTTATTTTTCAATGTGACTGCAATATCTATTTTTTCTCAGCATGAACTGATATAAAAAAATATATTTCACTTCTTTGATTATATATTAACATTGTAAGAAAGGTCCAATTGCAAATGAGTCATTCTACAGAACTTTGATGATAAATTTTTTTAAATACTGCTGATAAGCAAATTACGAAACATCTATACTCAATTTAAAAAATCACAAATGTAAACAACATTCCAATGGCTTTGTTTCAAACAACTGTTACTGAGTTATGTTTTGCTAAAAATGTACATGATGAACTTATTTTCTGCTTTGTTTTTAAGGCAAAAAATTTTAAACTTTATGCTGGTTGTTCACAGGTAAATTACTGAACAGTATGTAGACTAGCTAACTGGTATGCTTACAAAGCTAAATAGACACTGGTTATCAAGACGTTATGCCAAATCCTTGCAGTGATAACAAGAGACCTCAAGTGACAGTAAAAAAGACGTCATATACTTACTGAGACAAGCAACAAACTGTAAAGATTAACAATACAAAGAAAATTTTCAGGTTCACAATGATTAAGTTACTTCATTACTTTCCGTTATACGACAATAAATGTGAACAGTTTGAATTCTATAAAGAAAAAAGAATTCAAAGTAACTGAACCAAACAGGTTTCTTGTTAATGGGTACAAAATACATAAACACAAATCACGTCTAATGGAAAGTGTACAAACATGTTGTATTATAGTTCAAAATTGTTACATGTCACAATACAAAAATCAAGAACTTCTTATTGCTACTGGAATACTCACTTTTCTAAGTGACTATACTTCAAGAAAACCGTATGCAACTCATCCGACGAAAACGTTGCCTCGTTTGATTTCCCAAGAATGGAATATGTATTGCTTGATTTGTTGTACATGCATAGCTGCAAATTATAACATTTCCACAAAGATTACCAAAAGACAGGCTGGTTTGTTTAAACAATGGTTAAGATGTGATCGTAAAATCATTTTAAAAAGTTTTACAAAGTTAAAGCAAAAAAATTGTTATGCACTTGTAAGATTTTTATTTTGACAAAACAAGTAGAACATAAACTACATATATATATATATAAAGTATCTACATACTTAGCGAAACTTAACTATTCAACAAAACATGGATTTTAACGATAAACAATAATATAGGTATATAAACTGTAAGCATTGTATGACTAGAAAATAAAGTAATCGCAGAAATACCAACAATTCTGCACATTTTGTACACAGTGCTCGTTTCCAACACAGCAATTTGGGTGTGATACCAGACAAATCCAAAATTGGATCTTTTCACACATAAGAAACACTACATGTGACACAGGTCCGATTTTTTCTCTGGGCACGTCCATTTTTTTCCGTCATTTTAACAAGTTTTTTAAAAGAATACATGTAGACCATTTTAGTAATTTTTTAGTTAGCCAGGAGCTAAATCAACTGTTCCTTGGATATGGTGGCAGGTTATTACCAAGTTAGTTGTCTTTCCTCTCATCACCAATGCCTCACAAGTGGCAACACCACACAGATAAAGGTAGGGTATTTGATTTCATGAACCAGCTTTATTTATAACGCTATCTGAAAAATCAGCCTTAAGCCTACTTCAGCATTTAAGTTTGCCAACACACAACAGTTTCTATCTGTCAGAACATGGTTAGCTACAGAATTCAACAATATTGCCTACTTTGTACAATTAATTTTGACATATCTTCTGACCTTTGGGCAGAAAATGAACCTTAGTTAAGGATAAAGCTGGATTCACAACCAACACTTACAGTGTGTACGTATTACAGTGTAAAAGTAGAAACACTGAGTGTGTGTGCAAGTATCATTCAAACCACCTCGTAGCATGCGTACATATGTGACTGAGTTGGTCGTTTTTATACTTCTTACATACGTACACTAAGCGGTGGTTGTGAATCCAGCTCAAAGCAGCCATTATAACGTACGACAAAATTTTATGTAGGCTACATCTAGAGAGGTATGGTCCACCTATAATACTTTACACAAAATGACACAGTAAATTTGATATTGGTTTTCTAAAAAATTTTCCAACATGATTGTGTATAGTCTGTCTACCTATGAAATATGTTATTTTTTTGACAGTTCTGAAGGTTATTACACAAACAACTTTATCAACAAGGAATATATTTAATTTATGTGTTGGCCAGTTTGAGAGATGAATGTGTATGTACAAAAAATCATATACTGCAAAGTTATTATTAAAGACTGCTGCATCAATAATCCAGGAATACCAACACAACTTAAAAAAGTCAATTTCATACATGAAACACGCTGTTACTGTCCTGATCATATTTATAGCAGCATAGGTACTTAGTTAGGAGAACCAAATATTTTTATTCAATTGTGTACTGAGTGTAAGAGATAAAGAATGTTGCAGTCAGCATTGCTCTGTATGACAGTGTTGCATAATTAGACTATATGATCAGCTAAGCCATTGTACCTATTCGTGATTATAGAAAGCCAGTGCATGACTTTCCTAACCAAATCTCACAAAATGATGGGCAAAGCATAGTTTCAAATTCTCTGCTATGAGCAGCTGTTTACACTGTAGATTTACATGCAGTTAAATAGTGGTTATGAGAGAAGCATACAGGATGTCCGAAAAGTCTTTCCCTGATTACAAAAATTAATAACTTCGGCTAGAAGTAAGATAAAAATATTAAACTCTCATAACTCCATAACCCAATTTTTCTTGTTGTAGGTTCACAATACATTAGTGGATGAGGTGTGGTACCTAGGAAGTCGGACATGTTCACTATCAGGAGAAAGCGCAGTGTGTAGTGTGGTACTACGAGACACAATCACCAGTAACTGTACAGAGAAACTTCCAAACAACATATGGAAAGAGTCCACCTGATGTCGAGAGCATTAAAACATGGTACGAGAAGTTCAAGAACACACTATCGGTTGCTGACCTTCTAAAGTCTGGCCGACCATTAACCTCAGATGAGGGAGTGGAAGCTGTGAGACAGTCTTTTCTGCGTAGCCCAAAAAAAAACTGGTGCGCAGTGCCTTACGTGAATTACAGATGCCAAAAAGCTCTCTCCACGATATCTTACACAAAAGTTTATTGTTTCGTGTATACAAAGTACAAATCGATAGGCTTTGTTGCCCAGTAACAGTAAATGTTAATACGACTTTGCGGTCTTCACATATTGAGGGCAATGATGGCTAACTCAAACGAATTCCCTTTTACGTTGAAGCGATCCTTCTTTTTGTCAGTGGAGTAGTGAATCACCATAACGTACACATTTGGGGTTCACAGCCCCTGGCGAGGTGACTGAGTGTACCAGAGGCAGTCCAAAAAAGGTGAATGTTTGGTGCGCGCTACTGCATGACAATTATTGGGCCATTTTTCTTCGTTGAGACAACCATCACATCTCCAGTGTATCTGGACATGTAACAACTTTATGCTGTTTCTCAGTTGCTTGAGTATCACCCCCGATGTCACGTTTCAACAAGATGGTGCACCACCTCATTGGGGTTTGGAAGTCCGTGCCTATCTTGATATGACTTTTCCTGGAAGATGATGGCCCAACAGTTTGGCCTCCACGCACTTCTGATATAACCCTACTGGACTTATTTTTATGGGGTTATGTCAAGGACGAGGTCTACCGAACATATGTACCACATTTTGCAACCCTGCGACAACGGATAACCAGAGTCATTGCATCAATCACTCCTGTGATGTTGGCTAATGTGTGGACGGAAACTGAATATCGTCTAAATGTGCTACGTGCTACCAAGGGTGCTCAAGTGGAAGTTAACTGATGTGTGAAAAAAACTCTGATAGTTTCTAAACATTTTGATGCCAGTTTCATATTTTTGTCTTACTTCTAGCCGAAGTTACTAATTTTTGTAATCAGGGAAAGACTTTTCAGACATCCTGTAGTTTTCTAAACAATAACCGGGAAGAAATACAATTTTATCAAAATTAACACAGCAAATATCTTGTACTAAAATAACTTAACTACGAAACTTATCTACAATTTAATCAAACACAAATAAACTAAAAAAAAAAAAAAAAATCATTTAAAACCATAGCTATTAAGAACTCATATGGTACATACCATAAGACAAGTTAGTCGAAAGTGTTAATGCCTGCTAACGACACAGCAGAAAACTATTCTTCACACACACACACACACACACATATTTGAATTTTTTTGAAAAAGGTCTCTTATGTCTCGTAGATAACCACTACGCATGTGATGCGCTCGAGATAGTTTTAGACTTTGCTGATGTGAATGCAAGTAAAAAAACAGAATTATGAGAGTGGCAGAGTGTGAGAGAGAAAGTGACAGAGGAGAAGGAAGGAAAGAAAGGAAGGAGGTGGTAGGTGTGTGTAGGTA
>PNEQ01004312.1:0-12350 GCA_003012365.1 Medauroidea extradentata
CTTCATAGTTTTCCAATTAGATGGCAGAATGGTAACTACTGGGCACCGACCGACAATTCACCGACTCTAGGCACTGTCGATTACAGTGTTCCCTTCATAGTTTTTAGAGCGCTGAATAACTTCTAATGTTGTTTCTAATGAAATTGTGTTCCTTTTTTGCTACTACTTTATCAGTTGGCACTTCTATTGCACATTTCATGTTCACAACAAATAAACGTCAACTGTCAGTAACCCAGTGAAAGTTAATTATCACAACAAATGATTAGAAAAATACCTGCTCTTATTACGCGAGATGTTCGCCCTGGCAAAATACAATTATGTAAGCGTTTCATGCGCACGTATGCTCCGCTATTACTGTCTTGAATAGATAACAGGACAAGAAGCCAGATACGCCAGCCTGTAGTCAGAGGTGTACTTTACATGAATGAATACTGTACTTGTACATATTGGTGTGGTGTTGGAATGTTATATTGAATATAATAAGTGCGTTGTGGGTGATGGTGACCGGTCGCGGCCATTGTCTGCGAGCTGGTCTGTGATTGGTCATGGGAGTTAAGACGGGATAAATAGGCGCTAAGGGACACTTGGTAAGAAGCCACGGAGGTGACCTGATCACATGTCGTGAGCACGCAGCACAGTGTGTGCTTCACCTGACTAGCTGGGCCCGCATGACAGGGGTTGTTCTGGCAACTGCGCGTGTTGGCGGCCGACGTCTAAATAATCCTTGTTAAATTACAAAAGCTGTAGTTTCCTGGAGAAAGGAAGCATCATTTGTGTTAAAGTGGACGTTATACGTACACTCGTGAGCACCAAATTAATTTGCAGTGTTTTATTTATCAACATTAAGGTTATCATTCAATTTGAATTAGACCTGTGAAGTTACACGAAACAAGAGCTAAAATAGTCTGCAGGTGGGCAACAACACTCTTCAGCAACGCAGCAAGTGGACGAAAGGGGACACCCACTAAGGTTGGAGAATTGGTGATAGTTAAGGAAGACAGAGTGCCATCTCTTGAATTTTGTCTTGCTCGGATGTTGGCTCAGCATCCTGGCTCAGATGGAGTGAGTGAGAGATTTTGGTCAGTGTAGCAGTGTCGAAATGAATGGGCGGGGGAAACTGTAGATCCCCGAGAAAACCAGCCGACCAGCGGCATCGTCCGGCACGATTCCCACATGCGAAAATCCGGGGACCGACCCCGTCTGGAATCAAACCCGGATCGCCTTGGTGGGAGGCTAGAGGTGTGACCCCTAGGCCACCGTGGCCCCGGCTCTGATGGAGTTCCTAGAGTAGCTACCATGAAGACAGCCACTATTGTGCGACAACTTCCGGTCATTAAATTGTGCCCCTTACTTACCAGCGTACATTATCGACTCACGAGGCACCTTTATTGTAAAGGGATCGACCACTTATTGTAAATTTACTCTGTTCTTGTGTTTTGATTTTATAATTTCTTGTGTGTCTTAACCAATTGTTTGCGTGTCATTTGTTACTGGATTGTAACAAAGTGGACAGTTTGTTGTTATTATTTCAGTTGCTGTAGCTTGGGGAGAGTTGCTTGCATTTGTTGCTATGTATGACTTCACAATTAAAGAAGTATTTGGTTTTGTGTGTGTATGAAGCCAAGATGTCACAAGGTAAATAAAATCGTTGTTTACTCGTATGAAATAGTAATTTACTGGTGTTCTTCAGCCTCAACAAAATTGAAGCAGGAAGGTTGAAATTCAATATGGTCCTTCGGCGGAAATGCGTTATTATCGACGCAGACAGTATGTGCTCTACAGATTTGAAGTTGTGATGACGCTGGGTTCTCTGTATATTAATTGTTATACCAGCACGAGTGTATAGGCCATAAGCTGCATTCTTTATACAATACAGTTTGTTTCTAAAAATGGTGTTTGAATGTTTCCAAATAAACTGGAGGCTTATAAAGGAAGACATGGAAAATAGTAAAGGTGTTGATAAACACATTTAAATATTAACTTTAGGTAATACCGTGTTTTCTCATTACATTTCATGGTAGAAAACTTTCCAGGCTGTGGTCCCTCTTTACTGTTGTTGCTGTACTCATCTGGATGTGCAGACTATTAGAGAAAGAAAAAATAAAAAGAAAATTGGGAGCTGTGTTACCGCAGCGTCACGTGCGGTAGAACAGAGTTCTTATCTTGGGTTCAAGTTCATGGTGTTCGAAGTATGCACGATTTACTGAAGTGAAAACAAACTTAAAGCGTTCCTTTGAATGAATGGCTTTACTCAGGCACTTTACACTTTACATTACATTTTTTGTTTATCTGCTGCAACAACAAAAATGGAACAAAACAAAAAAATATGAAATAGGACTCCACCGGTGGGTTACTCAAACACTTGTACACGCAAAGCAAAAGAAAAAGAGACAAAACTTAGTGCGAACTAGTTAGCCAGGCTTGGCCAACAAAAGAGTTCCGCTGCTAGCGCGCGCCATGCCTGATCGTGCCCTCAATCACGAATCACGACAAAACAAAATTAAGCCACAGGTAGTGATCAAACTTGGATAAACTTTACATTACTCGCGCCATCAGAAGAGTCTTCAGCTGAAATCTGGTCAGCTGGCCAAGTGCCTTGGTCCGTGTTTCAGCGAGCACGAGCTAACACACATTACCAAGTGTGCTGATCGGAAACGACTCGCACGAAAGCTTCAGTAAGCACGCCGATGCACGTCACTGAAACTAGCGCCACACTGCGGCCACTGCGAGGAACTCCTCTGATTAATACAATAACTTACAATCGACATCCAAATTATATGTAAAAGTGAATTTGAAACATGGTGAACATGCACACAAAATGCGTACATACATTAATTAAAATTACCCAAACTTTCAACATTTTAACAGAAATCTGTCAAATACTGTTATCGAGCCACTACTCATTCCAGGGTCGCCGGAAATGACGGACCAACCAGAACGTTCCGGACCGATGTCGGCCCAGCGCATTCCTGAGCGGCGCCATCATGTCTGGGCCCAGGCGCCTAGCCTGGGCTAGTACTTATGCTAAATGTAATTTTTACAGATATAAACCAAGGCGTCATAGTTACACAAAAAAATTACTTGGATAAAATGTTACAAATTAAATCCTGATTAGAATGGCATCAAACAAGGCATACTTATGACAGAGCAATTAAAATATAAAAAAAAAAAAAACTAACTAGTCACAAAATTAACTATGCACGTCCTGTTAACCTTGAGTAACCCGCCGCGACGGTCGCCAACATTGTATAGATCACCATCAAAATACAATATTTTGTTACAGAACTGATAATAAAGGAAAATAAAAGCTGCAGGCAGCTATTAGGAAATATTTAACTGCTGGGCCCAGCATTCATAGATGAGCAGTCTTAAATGACTTCGCAAAATCACAGTTCCTCTTTCAAATCTTGAAGTGTAGAATAATATCAGATACAAAACAAAAATTAATTGATGTGATAATCATTTAGATTTTGATAACTGACACACTTCTGCACTGCACACGCTGTAAAGGGGGGGCAGCCCTAACAGCCTAGACTGGGTAGTCAGCTATACCTACACACATTTCTTCTTAAATGACATGGTAGCGCTTCCTACCCTATCCTTGATATAATAGGCCTAGCTAAGCCGGAGGCTTGTGGGGTAGCTTAGTTGGGTGCTGTTTAAATACAGACATGTTAAGCACAGAACAAAATGCAAGCAAAAAAAATTAAGTTGTACACAATTAAAATAAATGCATAAGAGGAAGATAAAAAAAACTAGGGCACCAAAAAGGCCACGTACTACACAAGGCCAAGTAAAATATTTTGTTCTTTGAAAGCATTTTTTTAATGCATCAATATGTACCAGTACTCACCTGTAAAAAATGCTCTTTGGGTGTGTTGTCTGCCATGTTGTTTTGGAACAGCTAACCCTTTGTGGGATTAATGGCAAAAAACCAACTTCTGAAGCCTGACTTTGGGTATTGTGGTCAACTACTTGAAATCTTTTTCACAAAGCTCCCTTATTTGTGTTATAATTCTTTCCACGTGTTCAATTTAGATCATGACTGGAATAAATCCACTGTTGTGACTTGAACTCAAATGAATTTACCTTTTATTCAGTCACACATTTTGGTGTCGGGTTGCAACTCTAGAATGGTAGGCAATATCTACGAACCACACACACTTATTTATTTCAACAAACAGTCAATATATATACAGGTCATTAAACAAATACTCGTTTACAACAAACTATAGCAGGCCCCACTGGCTGTAGAGATCCTTTACTTCACTATTTTGGCCCCTTAATTTCACTAGTCCTGTTTGGCCCAAAAAAAAAAGAGAGAACTATATATATATGGTGGACATACCATTATATTTGTTCCGCTCGGAACACAACCACGATACCGAAGTCCCCAGTGCCCTTGCAAGCCCCTCGAGCATGTAGCGTCCCTCTTTGGACGTCTAACCGTGACCACGCCCCTCACCATCAAGCCTTCTTGGCTCGATGACGTGTAGAGGCACAGGTTTTCTGAACAGCGACTGTGACCCCCTCCCTTAAGGTGACATCACTTTTATAGGCTGCGTCCCTTGTCGTTCACCCTTACTGAGTGGACATTGAGAATGTATGTTTGACCCAGGAATGGGAATGGTGGCCACACAAATCTGATTTTCAAATTCAAGAACATTTCCAGGATTTCAATGATACAAACCAATTTTCTAGATAAGAAGAAATGTACTTCCTGTACGGACATGGTCAATAATAGTTACTAGGAACTCCTTTAATTTATGACAAACCTTTTGTTAATACAGTATTTTTGCCAAATATATCACACACAAAAAACTGTATACTTAGACACCAAGTTACTTCTGTGTAACATTTTTTCTTTTCCAATTACAAAAAATGTATTAATCACGTAAGGACTGGAATTAGGTACAAAATCATGGTTCAATAATGGTGACACAGCAAATGTACAGTCAGACATGTTGCTTTATCTACACAATGTTTCTTTATTTTTTTTTTTGTATTAGGGCTTACTTGATGTGTCCACTGCCTTTTTTTTCTTTCAAATTGGTTCCCATATGAGAAATTAATGCAGATCTACACATGCTTACAGTAAATTAGTTTTATTGCAGAGCTTACATTTTGCCGGTGGACACACACACACACACACACACACACACACACACACACACAAACACTTTCACCCTCACACACACACACACACACACTTTCACCCTCACACACACACACACACAATCTCTCTTTCTCCTTTCAATTTTCAAAGTGAAAATATGGGTACTGCAACCATGACAGTTGGAACAAGGTTACCCGCACCAAATACATTGTACTTGAAACCCAAGATGCTGAAATAATACCCACTTTGTGAATACAAGGTATCTCAAGGTTAATATTAGCTTGTTGTAAACGTTGGTTACGTTTCAGGTGCATACAACAAAAGAAAATATCAATCTTTATGCTTCACAAACTGACAATTATTGAACTTTAAAACAAATAAATAAAGTCATGGACAAGGATGGAAGTTCAAGCATTTTTCCAGGATTTATAAGGACATGTCAAAATCAAGGACAATTCAAGCTTTTCAAGAATTCAAGAAAATGTGGTCACCATGGTCATAACAGTACGTTACAGACAACAGTTTTAACATGGATAGAAGTGAAGTGTGGCATTGAATTTAGAGGTCAAGTCATGGAGTCCTCTTTCCATCAACTCCAAGACTTAAAACAATAGAGAGAGTGGAGACTGTGAAAAATACAGCAACATAGTCGTGCCGTTCAAACCATCGAGTATAGTTACAACTGTTAACAGCACAATTAGGTATCTCGCAGCCTACAGTCCGTCGTAAAAATCTTTGTTCACTATGCAAATGTATATTTTCCGATAATTTTTAAAACTGTATTAAAGTGTCTTTGAACCATTTATTAAAGAACAAAGTGTTTTTGTAATGATTAAATAACTATACAACTGAATTTACATAATTTTGCAGCAGTGTCGGCTCGCTGGTGTTGACCCGAGAATAACTCTCATCATAGGTGTCTGACTGCTGTACATAAACACATTATGTAAAAATAATTGTTATGAAAGTGTGACATACAGTATGTAGACGTAGAGTACGCAGGCATAGAGTACGCAGGCGTAGAGTACGCAGGTGTAGAGTACGCAGGCGTAGAGTACGCAGGCGTAGAGTACGCAGGCGTAGAGTACGCAGGCGTAGAGTACGCAGGCGTAGAGTACGCAGGCGTAGAGTACGCAGGCGTAGAGTACGCAGGCGTAGAGTACGCAGCTCACAGTGAATGTTTACAGATACTGAGGACATCTGCATTGTGGAGCGACTGTTCAGTAGCAGCCTGGTGGCAGTCGTCAGTCTCCTGTCTCCTCGCAAGCTGAAGGTGTGCCACTTCAAGAAGGGAACAGAGATATGCAACTATAGTTACTCCAACACTATTCTTGCTGTCAAGCTGAACCGTGCTGTGAGTACACTCATACATGCTCTTAAAGCCCGTTCGGAGTAAAGTGAACACTAAAAATGAAACCTTTAAAAAATATCACTAGCTGTTACTGCATATAATTCAACATTAACTATAGTTGCCTTACTGTTGTATGGTTGGCAGCGAAATAACACAATATAGTTCCGTGTTTATTCGTTTTTAAATACAACAATACTGAAACAAATTCAACCGATAGCGATAGAATCGTATTTTATATAATTAATCAACTTCTTTTTTTATCAAACTGTACTGGTACATATCGACTGAATAATTTATCTTACACGCGCAAACATAAAGTGACATGTCCAGAGATATTTCCCGTCGTTAGCCGTTACGCGCGGAAAGATACGAATTGGCTGGAAATAGATCTTTAGCAGGGTTTTTTCGAGTGTTCACTTTATTCCGAACCGCCTATAGTTCGCTCACACTGGCTGGATGCTCAAATAAAATTTCTATAATACATCTGTCAAGATACATACTCACTGTTGTTGTAACATTCAAGACAAAGTTGATATTATTTCTTGTATCAGTGTTAGTGTTGGTTCACAACCATACGCGTGGTTCTAACTAGTTACTAATACCAAGTACATCATTTACTATTTTCCAACTAGTTCTTTTCACCATTATATTTTTCTTTGATACTTTCAACATAATACAAAAACAAAAGATCTCATCAACTACCAAATGGGCATAAAAAATTAGCAAAATATTTATAATAAGTATTACATTAACAACATTGACATTTCACATAAAACAGTCACAATTTGTTCTTTCAATTGTTCTCAAACACTCTCCCTCAATTTAATTGACAGTTTGAGCCATTGAAAACATTGGACGTATAAAATCTTCGAAAGTAAAACTTTAAAAGTTTTTCTATACCCCACTTGTTTTCGCAGCTTCTCAGAGTGGTTTTATTTATTAAGACCTTTTGTGAAAATAACCTGTGATCTGATCTCCAGTTGACACCCAGTATGAGGATGTTGTCTTACTGATTACTTTCTCTTCTACAAAGTGATGGCGAACGTTGACGTGTTTGTCGCTTCTTATCGACGTTGGCTGCAACTTTGATAGCAGTTTGGTTATCTTCGAAAGTATTTATAGGTTTCTCACACTGATGAACTACATTCAACTCCTGAACCAGCCTCTTCAGCCAGCAAATATTAGTTACTTCAACACTGCCTGTCGTTCTTTGACGACGGACACGTCGCAGTTGATTATCAGGATGTAAACTTGGTATCTTGGACACCTTAGGCCCAGTCTACATCCACGAACCATTGTAATTGACTTTGTCCCAGTTGAAGTTTTAATACAAAGTTATATTTTCTTCAGCGTCGCTAGTTCAATCTTGATATTTACTCTAGAATGATACTGCCCACTATATATCCTGACACTGCCTACATTAAACAACTGATAAGTTGTCTGTACTGACCTAGGTTTCTATAGCACCTCTCCGTGTTGTGAAGACTGACCTTGTTACACTGGCGATACTTCTGACTCCAATTTACTCTCCGTGTTCCAGTCTCTGGGTGATATGTTAAGATACTTGAAGAAAAGTGTTATTTTTATGGCATTTATAAAGAAAGAGGATATTAAGTAATTTAAATGTAGTCATTTTTATTAATGCTATTGAACTGTTATATAAACCAACCACACTTTTGCCATGACTGTCCACAATAAACTTTATAATTTGAGTTGGCATTGTTAAGTTTAAGGAGAAGTTGGCACAATGACGACTTGTGGCTACTAATTTACAAAGATGGGGACAACCTCACTCTAGTGCCCTCAACAATCGCCTGCACTGATGGAAAAGAATACATACATTTATGAATTTACAGGTTAATTAAAGTTGGAACTAGGTAAAACTAAGATTAAGACCACAGATACTGCCGGTGCAGGTTAAATTGTCACCCTTTCTCATATTTTCTTGTACGAGTTGTAACTAGGATCTGCCTCGACAATGGTTTTGCTTAAACTGGTGGGACCAGGGAATACTCTGATCTTAACCCATTGGCTGGCAGTGTCGTCCTACCACCTCGCCTTGTCCAATCAGTACTTCGCTATTTGGGCAATAGCCATTCTCACAAAACAAACCCAAAAAAAGTATCTATTAACCCAACTGTGGGAATGAAATTAAATAAAATTTAGCCCAGTGTTCCTAAAACCTTCTAGAACAATTCAGAAGCTTCTATTACTTGACCACAACTAGTCCTCCCGTGAGGGGAAGAATTATGGTGCTAGTAGTAGGTAGACACGTCACAGGGAGGGGAAATGTACTGCACCTGACATCAGTTCATGGTGAGTGTTCAGTGAAGACGTAGTGCGGCGAAAACAAGAGTCAACTGCCTCTGCCACAGTATTAAGGCCGGTGCTGTGGTGTGCCACACCAGTTGTGCAGGGTCGTCAAGGACAACACGTCAATAGTTCAAATTTTTCCGATGGGACTAGTTGTTGAGGTTGAGTAGTAGAAGCAGTATCGCAACAAAATGTAAGCAAACTAAATAAAGTGAAATGTTACCATAAACTAATAATTCTGATTTGAATACTGGAACTTTGTAAAAGAATTTGTATCAGAAATATATGAACATTACCCTTAAAAATTAATACAATAGCTAAATAATCGCAACCATACAACTTTTTTGTACAGATTAGGGGCGTGCTGGAATGAAATTTTACTTTTTGGAAATTTCCGAGTGGGAAACAATTTTTTCCTTGTGGGAATCGGGATGGAATCAGGAAAAATGTACTATAAGAACATATTGCTTACCATTTTGTCTAAGTGAAATTCTATCATGAATAAAATCAATATATGAGTTCATGCAAACAAATACAAAAACCACACACTTTAAATTGAAAGTGGTTATGTCTCTAAAACAGGATATTATTTTAATGTAGGAAAACTAATTCTGCTATATGTTGTACTGCCAAGGATTCTCGTTTTGTCGAAGCTATGTTGCCAGCAGACGAATAAACACTCTCACTTGCTGCTTCAGTCGCTGGTGTGCCAAGATAACGGACTGCTAACATCCACAGGTTTGGGAGAGTAGTTTTTAAGCGCTTGCTTTGCACGAATTACTTGTTGCTGTTGTTGGTATGTCACAAACTTGACTATGATAGGCCAAGCACCCTCATGCACAACATCTGCGACAGCCCTCTTCAGTTTCCTAATCCAATGAGTGCGATCTATGTCTGTATTATGAAGGTTAATATTAAGTTTAGTGTTAATAATGCAGAGCACCAAATCTGTGGTGTTTTCGCTGGGAGATTCTTTCACCCTGTGCTCGAGTGAACAATTTCTCCGGCTGTACTGCTCAAGTTCAACAACTTGCTCACCTTATGTTCTTTCAGTCTCCTTGACAGCCTGCAGCTCTTGACGCAGTTCCCTTAGTTCCTCTTTGAAACTGCTGGTAAATTCAGCAAGATCATTGCTGAGGTACACCAGAGCAGTCTTACCTGTGTCGACATTCACGGGCTGCAGGCTGGCCAGCGTCTCGAAGCGCCACTCTAGGTCTCGCAGCTGTTGGCAAACCTGTTCTTCCAGGCTGTCGAGCTTCTTGCCAAAGTCTTTGCTAGACATTGCGACTCGGTACACAAATAGTTAACACTTAATAACACAAATTCCGACATGCAGATATTAAATATAAAAACAAATATTCACAGGAAATATGTCCGGCTACACTCCTATAACATTATTTATATTTCAGACTGTGTTGTTCATCGTTAAAATTGTGGAAAATCTGGAGCCCTCAGTTAGCCTGCCTACCTGCGTTCTGCCATTTTAGCATGTGCCCCTTACAAATAAACTTAAGATAATAAGTTAAAATAGGCAATGAAATAAGTTACATGGTATAATCTTATAGCATCAACTTTCTGTGTTGAATTCCACCGGGCAAAAAATGGAAGGAAGATGAAGCACTACCGAAGCTTGTAATATCCTCAGAACAGAATACTATATGTGATAAGACAGTGAAGTGGCTACTTATCAGCATGCTGAGGTGAAGTCTGGAGACCACTCTACAGCCAGTCCAGTATGCCAACTCTGCTGAGATGGGATAATTTAGGTAGTATGCCAGAAAACATGTAAACTGGATAACTTGATTTGAAGATAGACTAGAAGACAAACTAGAACCCTCTGTGAGCAGAGACAAAAACAAAGAAAAATTTAGTTACTGTTCAAAACGAATAAAAGGGAAAGGGCTCTCACGGTGGTAACATCAAAGATGAGTGTGAAGAAACACTAGGTACTTAGATAGCTTCTTGAAGTAGTTGTAGATTGTTGAAATTGCTCTCTGTATTTTCCAAAAATGGAAACTACATCTATATATTGATTAGCCCAAGCGTGACTACATCCTATAGCTGAATGTAGTCCGTGGCACATACATAAAAAACGTACACACACTCTCATCCACAAACACGTCTGGCATGCGCAAGGTAGTATCATACAATGTCAGAAAACCCACACCTCTGAAATTCGCATACAGGTACGGGAGGTTTAAATAATTTTCATGTGCATAGTATTTCTGCATATTATTAACAGGTTATAGTACATTTGTAAGATGAGAAAGAAAGGTAACAAAATTAATGTGTTGCATTTGGACCATCTTAATTTTTAACCATTTTTTACGTTTTGATGCAGTTAGCGCTCGAATTTAGCTTTAGAGTAGGCTTTTTCCTCAACACTACTATTTGATGTGGCAATTTCCTAATATTATTTATTTATTTACCATTGTTACGTGGTATTGTTAATGTTGATGCCTTTTCACTGTTTGTATTTGTTCCAAAATATAAACATTACAGGTCAACCACCTAAATATTTGTAACCTACAGAACTACACTGACATTTTAGAGGTGCACTTCTGTATATGTAAATAATGTTGCTAAATTTGTGTATAAATCTTTTTACCTTAAATGAGTCATCAAATAACTAACCAGGGGATTTCTATATACTAGAGAGAGATTTTCACGCTACCATGTGGCAATATTTCCTGCAGCATAGTTGGCCTGTCTGCTCCTGCAACCAATCTCTAACTTGCTGCAACCCCATTTAAAGAACTGATATAAAAGGAGGCCCCTCAGCTCGTGATCTTCAATAGTCAAGAGCATGGCCTAACCTCCGGGTCTTTCATGGCACGCGACTCTCCCGGGTGGTCAATATCTGAAAGGCGCCACTCACTACTCTTCTTTGCTGATGGCCGACGTCTGAGTGGCGCCACTCACTCCTTTTCTTCATTGATGATTGGCGCTCAAAAGGCGCCATCGATATACCTACATCTCCATAATCTTTATCCTTACATGCTACCAGTCAACATCCGTGAGGTGCCATCAGTATACCTATCTCCTGCAACCGTTATACCTACTTATATGCTACCAGTCAACATCCGTGGGGTGCCATCAGTATACCTACCTCTTACAACCGTTATACCTACTTACAAGCTACCAGTCAACATCCGTTAGGTGCCATCAGTATATCTACCTCCTACAACTGTTATACCTACTTACAAGCTACCAGTCAACATCCGTTAGGTGCCATCAGTATATCTACCTCCTACAACTGTTATACCTACTTACAAGCTACCAGTCAACATCCGTTAGGTGCCATCAGTATATCTACCTCCTACCATCGTTATACCTACTTACAAGCTACCAGTCAATGTCCGTGAGGTGCCATCAGTATATCTACCTCTTGCAACCGTTATACCTACTTACAAGCGACCAGTCAATGTCCGTGAGGTGCCATCAGTATATCTACCTCCTACAACTGTTATACCTACTTACAAGCTACCAGTCAATGTCTGTGACGTGCCATAAGTATATCTACCTCTTACAACTGTTATACCTACTTACAAGCTACCAGTCAATGTCCGT
>PNEQ01004313.1:0-10705 GCA_003012365.1 Medauroidea extradentata
TGAAAAGGTGAATTTAAATTAACATGTCCCCAATTACTAGGTTATTGAATTCTGTTGCATCACACCGGACACCTGACAAACTCACCCTGAAAATGGCATATAGCCTGTTAAGAAAGATTTAAATAATAAATTTAAATAAGAAAATAAAAACACCTTTTAAAGATTTAACCAAGATGGGGAAGTGGCTGAACACTTCACAGTGTTCTTAACTGAAAATTGTGTGGAGTGTGCCTGACCATGACAGTCACAACAGGACATGAGGCCATTAACTCTTTCGCTGCAGGATAAAAGATTTTAAATATGCCAATATAGAGAAAAAATTCTTTAAATAATTAGTTTTTTTGTAAATACACTAGACCCCCGATTTTACGAATACTCACGGTTCCTCTCATCACATTCATAAAATCGCTACATTCGCAAAATCGATAGCGGCTTATTCTCAGAGCACAATCTATATACGCTTGACACTGCTCAAGAACCAACCCCGACTAACTCCACTGTGAACACGCCAAGTTACAGTATGTACTCACTTGGGCGAATTAATACATTGGGATCCCAGTTACTTAGAAATTTGTACCAATAAAGTTTCTGAAGTTCAATGTCAACACAATACAGTTACAAATAAATATCAGTATTTTTATACCAGAAGAAACAGACAAAACATACTTGGGGATACACTCTGCAGCCAATTGGACAAATAGGTCTGCAGCACAATATCTAGTTAGTGTCCAGTTGCACACGGCACTACAACAGACGATGTGACCAACAAGGAGCTTGCTGACCTGGCTGCATGCTTCCACGCCCTCTACATGCCACCTCAAGCCTGAACTTTGACCTGCCAGGTGACTCGCATCCAAGAGGATGCTTACTCATTGCCAAGAGCACACTTTATTTCAAAAATTGTAATTGAGGTAGAAAACAATAAAATATTATTTTATAAAGAAGCTTAAAATTTAATACAGATTAAATTTAGTCAAACACGATAGGACATAAATAAAATTGAATCTCACAAATAACTACTTTCACACTCACATTATAATTTAAATTTAGTAACTAGCACCCCCCCAATTATTATGTTAGATCCCACTGAATAAATCCTTAATATGCCTCACAAATGATTAACTTCAAATATATAATTAATTAAAGTTTTAAAAATAAAGTTATCAAACCAAATAGGTACTTCCATGAATGATGATATAGAATTGAAGAACAATATACTAAAAAAAAAGATATATGGGCTGCATGTCGGTGGTTGTCATATTATACTATTATATTTAAACATAATTTTAATGCAATGCTTCACTATTTCTAAAGTATTTGCTATAATATGTTATAAGCTTAAACAAGAGTGGATATCACAATTATGTTTGGCAGTTTTTGCTTCAAATTGTTTTTTCAGAGAGAGCTATTTTCTTTTCCAAGACAAGAAACTATATGGTTTTGACTAATAGGTCAATACAAAAGTTTTGGTAGTTAAATAATTAGCTGAACCGATAGTACTTACTGTCTTGTAAAAATGAGTTAACATTATGAAAATAAATTTAAAGAAAACTGCCAAACAGATTTTAGTTATCCGCTCTTGTTTAGGGTTAAAAATAATTACCAGTGAAAACAATAGAAACAGGACAGCACTGCCTTAAAGTGGGCACAATTTGGTAACAGCACAGAGAATACTACAGCATACAGCAAGGATCACACTTACTATAACAGGACTCTACTGCACATAAATGTGATACACACTCACGCTCCTTATAATACATAGTGATACACAACTGAAAGACTGTTCATGCACATATGTCCTACTTTAAATAAATACAGAAAGTGATACTGTATTGCTATTCAGCCAGAGACTACCTTCAGCAATAAACTAAGAACTGATACACAAGGTAGAGTGTCTAGATGAAGGAACAACGTGAGCAACAACTATAAGACACTGACCCTCATGAAGAAGGGTTCCTTGTTGTCTCTGTCTTGCGGGTCGCACTGCAGCAGTTTCGACAACATCAGACTGTTCTGTAGCTGCTTCCAAACAAACGGTACCACTGAGACTGTGTACCTGCGACAACACCACGCAAACCACATTACATACAGCACAAGCCTGATTTTACAAGGGTTCTGCTGTATACTTAATTACCCAAAAACATGATAAAACTATGCCTATACACTTGATCCTACAAAAAACCTTTTTATAACGTAGCTTAGGGAACATACATTCTTACAGTTTATAATACTAATTTGGTTTTTATAAACGGAACTTCAAACTCTTAAAAGTCTCTGAATTTTTTTTTAAAGATGTTTATCACTCAAATTAAATACACTGCTATGATCTCAGTGACTTTTTCGCCAGTGGTCATGACATTACATTGATTTACTAACAAAGAAAATTTAAATAATCATTTTATTAACCATAATATAAATTTTAATAAAATTTCTTATATCACTCTATTTATAGGGAAATAAAAACACTTTGCATTAATGATGTTTATAATACCGACAATTCACTGTTATTCTAATAACTGCAACACATTTACACTACACTTGATCATATTCTGTCAGTTTGCTGGCATTTTCTACTGCTTCAGGATATCAAAATATCAGTCCACAATGCTGAAATTGCTCACAAAATGTTGGTACAGTAATGTATGTAAATTGAAGAAGCAGAGGTGTAACCTGAGCCAACAAATGATAATGACAGTGCTCAAACCTTACCCATTCACATTGAAGAACAGTTCATTGGTGGGTGTGTAGACAGCACGGAAAGGCAGATTGATGGCTTTCCCTGGCTCCACAATCCCAGCCAGTTTCACCTCGTTGCCTTGCTTCATCATGAAGTACACATTCACCGGTTCTTGTAGGTGGTTGTGAACCTATATAATATTGCAGTACAAAAATGAAGATGCACTATTTAAATCAAAATGTGTGTATTTTTGGAAATTGTTAATACAGAGGCCTGGATATTATCAAATTGAAAACTATAAAAATTAAAGTTTTACATTCGTATGGATTTTGTAGTTTCAAGCCCAAAGCTTTTAAAAACAGATTTTAACTTTTTAGTCAAAAGCAAAGCTTACTACCATCTACTGCTGTATAAACAGATGTCTGCAAATAAAATATCTGCTCAGCAAAAATTCTCATCCTATTATGATGAGAAGTTCAGATTTTATCGACGATTGAGTATTCAAGTTGTTTGTTCGGAGTCTTGCCCTTCCATACCCCTTAAGTGAGGTGCAGCAGAAGGTAAAATGCAGAAATGCATGTAGCGGTACACTAACCTGTAAGATGCTACGCAGAGTGATGATAGTGCCCCCATCCTGAACTTTGACATCCGACACCAGCCCCCAAGGGTCATTGCCTTCACCTCGATGATGCAGGTCAAAGTAGCGCTTGTCTGCACGCACCACCGGCAGATCCAGGTCCACACTACGTTCATCCACCTAGAGTAGAAAACAATACGGTGCCCTTCACAGAAAAACAAACTGACATGTACATAATATTCTCTACGCTGATTGTAACTTGCCTTAGGTAAAATAATTGCTAGAAATTTCTGAACATTCTCAAGAAAAAAATGTATTTTTTTTAAAACTCACAAGGCTTAGTAAAAAGAGGTGCTTTTATAACCTGGTTACAACACAAGTGACATCACAACGTTAGAGAGAAATACACAGACCAAGGTAAAGGTAACAAGCCCTTGTCACTGTCGCACCTGGTTTTAAGCTCTTTACCTGTGTTCCTGTTGTTGGACTATCATTGTACAGTTAACTCGCACTGTTATTTTCTGTTTAACATTGTCCGAGTCACATTTGGGATAAGTCTACCTGTAATAATACAGCATCTGCTAAGGTAAACCAGTACTTCCCTGAGCACCGCAGCTCGCATTACATTTCATCTCCATTCTCAATTCTTACTCCTTTAGCATAATTTACTTATAGTACACTCTGTCGAGGAGCAGACAGGGAAGGGAAGCCGGGGCTCCAGGAGACTTGTCCTTGAAGTCATTACGTCACAGTGAGTGCAGGACACCTGTATAGGGTGCATGATAGGATATCAGACCCCCATGCCAGTAAACTATGAAAATGTGTTCAGTACATACCCCTTTGCAAGGAGAGTTACGATGCACACACTATAACAAAGACATTATGTATCAAACCTCTATGCTTTTGTCTTCCTTACCACCTCTGCTAATACCTCACTGTCACACAAAGAGTCGACACGACCATGCCTACACCTCTCCTTGCAGTTTGGCAACCTAGAAACAATCAACGCCAGGCCAGTAGACTGCAACGAGCAGTCAGTGGCCAACAACAAGAGAGCCGGACCCCACCACTATTTCTAGAAGGAGCCATGCATGAAGAATTAGAACTTCAGAACTAACAAAATAAATACTCTACACTGTTGCATTAGATATTTATGTTCACTAGTTTTACTGTTTGTTGTGTCTCAGACACAAAGTAACTGCAGTTATACAAATATGTTACATAATAGAGGATGACAAACTGAAAAACAAAGGACCAATTCAAAATGTGATGATCCTACTTTATCTCTAGAATAATTTTATTCCATATGTTTTTACATCAGTATAATAAGTTGCTGAAGTACCACATATACTGATGCATTAACTTGTCACACACTGCTTGGTAAATGGGCTAAGTATTTTCTCAAGAAGGTGTGATAGGAATGCCCTGCACTAGTTAAGCACGAGGTAACTTCCCTAAGGGAGAGAGGTTGCTACGTGTCCCAGAGAGAGTGGCTTCCTGGGGTGGAATACATGGTAGCAGTCTCTACTATAAACAGTGTCCGTAAATCCTCACTTTATAAAGGGGTAGGCTAGCAATCCACTCACCTCTCTAAAATAACTCCTGCAGGATGCGGCATTCACGTTCCAACAGACGTTGAAGCTCCTGCCTTGCTTCATGAATCAGCTGCTGTACCCTCAGGTGTGGTGCGGGGGTCGGGTTTCAGGGGCGACTTAATTAGACTAATTAAGGAACAGTGCAGCCGACTAACCTCTCTAAGGATCCGGCTAAAGTTCTTCCGATTATGTTTTGGAGGCTGATTCTCGATCCCCTTACACTAGTGGCAGAGTTTTGGTAACAAAGGTTCCTTACCAGGCGCCTTCTGAGGCGGTGGAAATACTCCTACTGGTAGTGTCGCTTGTTCAGGAAACCTGCCTAACTCTTTCTGCAGCATGAGCCTTTCACTTTTTGATAAGATCTCTTTCCTCCTGGACAATGTTAATTACGAGGATCTTGTTATCACACATTAGGTACAACTAATAAATAATAGATGAGTGTTCACTTTAAGTACGTTGTATTAGGTCTCAGTCTGGTACATACAGTTCACTATTTACAATATTTCACTTGTCATTAAATATACATTTACAAGTTCGTTATCTTACAGTCACTAGTCACAAAGCACAATATTCACGGACTACAATTCACTGAATGAAAGCGTGGTTTGTTTTACTTGGAGCCTCAGAAATTTTCATACATTACCTAACTTCCACATCCTGCGGAAACAAGTGCGCGCCACATGGCGACTTAATTATCGTGGTAGTGTGCGTTCCATTTTACTGCCTGTGTGACTAGGAAGTGTCTCAGTAGCTCCTAATACAAGTCTCAGTACAGGTAAAGGCAGCATCTGGCTTGGGCTCCATTCTCAAGAAGCAACCCTTTTGAGGAGAGGGATGGTGCCTAGACTTGCTCGGGAAGGAGACCCTGAGTCTTACACTGGTGATCTGGCTAGGCGAGCACCTGTCTTATATACATGGGAGGGTGGCTGAAAGGTACCGTTAGTGAGTGGTGGAATGGCTGTTGGAGGAAGGGAGGCTGTCTGCCGGCTTGCAGGCAGATCACCCCAACACCAACAAATCTCCTACTGCTCAGCAAAAAAATACCATAAGATGCTAAAAAGTTCCAGTGGGGCAGTAAAAAAATGTCAAGAAACAAATAGAAAACACTAAACAAATACAATAAATTCAATATTACCTATTAAGATTAAATTAATGGTATATACATTTTGTCTTTTCAGCATTCATAATTTTCACTTGGCGTGGTTAATTTCTCGTCCATGGCTTGTTTACATAACAGTTTTTGATGGGCATAAATACACAAACACATAAACAGTAAATATAAACATCGCAAGACCCTTGATTTACGGAACTACGGCAACACGGTTCACAATGAGGAATTTAAAAGACCCCTTGGGTGTAAACATGGTAGGCCTAACATTCTCAAGTTTACAAAAATATGGGACTGAGAGTAAAAATATTATTATGCACCTCCAGGGGTGATTAAAAAAATTTTTTTGTGAAGAATATTGCATGCAGTTAAAATAAATTCCAAGTTTCAGTTCAGCAAAATAAGGAAGTAAAATTCCACCATTCTTGCCTGAGAAAGCTGGCTTGGCCAGCCAAATGTCATGACAGTTCAACCGTGTGAGAAACTGGTTTGGCTATCTGTAATATTTTGTGTGCTCACTTGGAAGTACAAATATGTAAGTATTTGTGAATGTCTATTTAATGTTTCTGTAGAAAATAAAATGAACATTTGCTGTATTTTAATTTAAATGATTCAAAGGAATGCCAACAGATGCGCAGTTATCTCACAAACTTCCAACGACAGCTCTTGGGATATACAATACACAGGCACAAGTATAGGAGGTAGAGAATTACGACAGGGTTATGATTCTAAGTCCGTTATAAAACTACAGTTTTCCGTAAGTCAATCGTAAGTACTGTACTGTACTTGAATGTAACTTCAAAAGAAACTACATTGATTTTAAAGTGTAATGTTTTAGAAGCAACAAGTCTGTTTGTAGAACCTAAAGGCATACGTAAAATGAAAATAATACTGTAAATATCCTTAACACAAGCAATGTTAATCATAATTATTAGTTTTGTAAATCGCGCAGTGCGCATGACAATCGGACGACAAGGTGCACACGAGCCGAGCTGGCCCAGCGGAGACATGACAATGCTGCACGTGTCTTGTCTGCCACGACACTCACACACGCTCACACGTACAGCACAATGTCAGGATGCTCCCAGTCACACACGTCTGCTGAGCGAGCCTGAATTATATAAATGTGCCATATACAAGATGCAATTTTAACTGTGTGTATTATTCAACTAAAAAATAAAAATGCTTGTGTAATGTAAGTTGACTAATTAACCAACATGGTTTAAAATGAAAGTGATGTAATTTTTCTAGCCATAGATTTTCCATCCTTTGAAATTAATGATCATTCTGGCATCAGCTTCCAAAACTGAACAGTTTCACCAATGTTAAATATTTTCTACGGCAAAACTTTTTTTGATTACTTCTGCTCGGAGTTCAGGAATTTAGCTTCCTGTGCCCGCAATTGCACTTGCGACCTTGTTTGTGATCTTAACATGACAACCTGCATATTTCTCGAATTTTAAAACACTGAGTGCATTATCTTCTGTTTCTACCGTTTTCGCAAAAAATTGTTTTTTAAGCCGAAGGGAGAGCATATGTCATTTGTCAATTTTTTCAACAGAAAGCAAATGCTATCGATAGTTTTGGTTGGTTATGAAAGTAACAAAGTAATTGTTAATTTACTTTAGTCGAAACTGTGTAATTTCTTGTCTTGGAAAGAGAAACTATCACAAATGTGTCTCTTTCCCCCTGGCTTTTGTAAGCAAATCATAGTGCTTTTTACTGTCTATTTTGAGCATTCATTCTTATGCTTAGGTAACATATTACTGGTGAACTAACAACCTACAGAAATATTACTCTGATCATAAATTATACGTAAGGACGGATCTCTGCTTTCCCTCGCCCGGGCAAGGTCATTAAGTAAAATGTTTGGCACCATGGGTGACCTCTCTATCCTGGCGTGTGGGTTAGTCTACCCTCCCTTCACCCCACAAGATCCACTACAGCACTTCCTTCATGCACGAATACAAGTGAGTGATATAGCTGTCTGCAGCTGCTGTGGTCAACAAAACATGGAGTAGAGAGACACATAGCAAGCATCACACATGTGTGCGCGAGCTGTTTTGTTATCTCCCCGTGAACTGTATTGTTAGCCGCCACCTCATCCCGCGGTTTATCACGTCGGCGCAACTACGGCAAAAAGTTACATTACTGCAAATATACGTTAGCTGCACCTTATGTAACTTGGTGCCTGTCTGTACAGAATGAATTTATAGCATGTGGTAAATTAACTGAGAAGGCCAATTTATATTTTTAGGTACTGTGCTTCAGTTTGGCATCAACCCACAAACTGCTGTACATTACTTCCCAACTTATCTTGACAGAGTTAAACTAGTGGCTTATAAGAACACAAGGGGCATAACCTGAATGGGAATACTGGAGAATAGGTATCCCCCCAACCACACAGAAATTGTGAGGAAACTGTCACACTTTCCATTACATAACAGAGGTTTTGAAATACGTAGAGTCCCATTATAACGAGGCATTGCAGTTCAGGATTCGGTCCTCGCTATAGCAGTCTCCTCATTATTACAGAATTGGGCTAATTTTAATCCCAAAAACCCAAAAAAAATCACTGAAAAATTGCATTAAAATTGCGTTGAAACCAATTTAACCTGGAAATAACTTGATATATTAATTATATAATAGTTTATTTTAGCGAGTTGGCATGTGCTCTTGATGATGAAACCCAAAAAGTATGTTGAACCCGTTAATATGAACTGAAAACCTGACGGCGCATGCGTCTACTCAGCACTCAGCAAAAAATTTTTGAACAGGGAGAATAGGCTAGACATCATCCTTGCATTGTGAAGGCTAGATTCCATGTCCAAAATAACTCATCAATGTTTACAGTAATTACTGCTGACTTGATCGAGTGTGTTCTTAGCTATAATTCAAGAAAATATGTTTGGCTGTTTAAAAACAACTGCTGCAGTCTTCCTTTCGTTACTCATTTCGGAAAAAAATAATGTCAAAAATCAGTGTTTGAAATGATACAGAGATCATTAGTAATTATAATCCAAAATAATAATCCAGAGTTGTAATAAAAATTGAGGATAAAATTTGTATTAAAAACCTCAATCACTATCAATAAACCAAAGCCTAAAATTTAAGTTGAAGTTGAAAGTACAATGACCGTGATGACAAATACAGAATCTATCTCGTGTACAGGTTGCTATTTTATTCTGAGAGAAACGCACTTGCTTGGGATGGGTAGAGGGTTGATTTTTCAAGCCGGAAGAACATGTCACTCAGAGTCGTCGAAGGATTAACAGTACAAGGATGGCTAGGTAGGCCAGCTGTGGGTGGTGTAGCTGACACAGATAACAAAAGTATGCTCCACATGGTCACAAAACTCACCTCAAGCCTGCTGCACACAATGTCACCAAACTTGTTTCTTCTGATAAAATCACAATTTTAAGTGGAAAATTTTTGTGATTTTTTGTTGGTTCCTTGAAAAGACCTTGTTACAATAGAGCTCTTACTATAACAGTGCTCGATATTACGAGATTCTACTATTATGTTAACTCCAAAAATACCAAATAAATGATTATTCTGCGACTCTGTGTATATGTGCGGCTGCGTGTTATACGTAAGTAAGGTAATTAACATAGTACAGTGAACCCTCGATAACTCGGACCTCGATGTCCCGGACTTCGGATAACTCGGACAGAATTTTTAAAAAATTTTAATAATTTTTAATAAATTATTTTCGGTTAAAAGACACAAAAAATCGTTTCTACTGGATTAAAATTCATCCCATTATATTTTAGAACAGTATTAAACTTTATAACGAAGTCGTCCATCGCTACTTAGTCTTTAATAATCCCACAGTAAATATCTGGCAAGTTCCGTGTGGTAAAATGTTGCTAGCGAGGCGCGCGACGCGTGAGTAAAGATGCAACGCAGCAGGCCGACCTCTCACTTCTTTATCTTTCCTCCCTCTCCGCCCAGCGAGCCAGGCACGCACGTGTGTCGTAAACAAACATTTCAATGTGGTGCTTGTGAAATGACGGTAACTACGGGTTATAATGACACATAAACTGAAAATTATTTTGTTCTGGTATGTACAATGAATTCAGAGTTGCAAAACAAATTGTCCCGGACATTAAATAGAAAAATTAAAAATCATTGCTTTGCATTGCGTTGTAGAAAAATTGGTGAGAAGGTTTTACGCCCCTTTAACAACGATGTTATCAAGAGCCGACATGGGTGGTGAAAGAACAACACAACATCCATGCCCAAGCCGGACACGATGAGTCACGCTCGCTTGTTGATGATGCTTTGTTGATAACGTAACGGCATCTGGAGAGTTGTAACGTTTTAAGCGTGAATCGGATTTGTTTATAAACTACTTCAAGGGAAATAATAGCGTACATGTAATGGACCGTAAAATGTAAACATCTTATGCGGGATAATTTTAAACGATTTTCAATGAGTGACGCACGTGAATGGATTAACAAGATTTTGTAGTCTTAATTTTTCCATTTTACTATACACCGACAAAATCTTTTTCTTTATTTTAGAAGAAATGTTCACGTTATGAACGAGTAAATATAGAAAAAAAATTACATTTGTTATATTCTACACCAAAAAAAATTTGGAAGGTAATTTTTTGAAAACCCTTTCTAATGGCCGCACCTCATTTTTTGGGCCTAAAATTTGGTCAAAAATATGCGGCGATTACGCGAGTAAATACGGTAACTCTGTAGACCATGATTAAAATTTTATTGCTTTATAATATGACA